>JABUQX010023299.1:0-35000 GCA_015478945.1 Trachelipus rathkii | reverse complement strand
CAATATCCCTTTTTCATATGTGTGGCAATAGTACTACATTTACGCTGTGTGTTTGTCTGTGTATTTGAAAATTTAAGTTACCAGTTGTGTTATTTATGGTTCCAATGTGCATTAATTAATAGTTTTTCGTATATAATAATGATCGTCAATATCATAAGGTTTTATTCAGTGATAATTTGTAACCTTAAATTATCCGAGTAGTGAAAATATTCATTAGCATTTTGTTTTTGTTTTTGCAATCGTAAATGCTCAGTGGTGAAATCTCACCTCAGTAAATGCGACAGAAGTACCAACTCAACCTGAATCGAAAGGTAACGGTAAACATATTCAGAAGTCAGTCTTGTTGTTTCTTTAATTTATTTCTTAATTAAAACATTAAGTATTGTCATAATAAAGTTAATGTTTCAATCGTTTCTCGGTTTGTTTTTCAATCATTTTAATATGTTGCTTGCTATGTATTTTGCATAATTTTCAAATTGTTAAATCGGGTGGCAACCCTCGTTTCGCAAGCACTCCAGCTGATTGATCCCATAGAACAGCTGTTTTTGCTTGGATGTTGAATTTTCTCTATTTATTTATTTTTTTATAAAGAAAATACAACATACAAGTAAACGTTCCTATTTCAAATATATTAATAATAATAAATATTGAATATTTAATAATATTTAATGTTTATCATTATTTCAAAGATTTAGATATTTTAAAGATTGCGAATATCTATTTTTGAATTTTATCTAATTTCATATCTATTTAGTTTATCTATTTTTTTTTTTATAAAGTAAGATCCCATATACTTTTTCTAATATATTTTGTATCGATATTTAAGCAAATTATATATATATATATATCACATATATATATTATATATATATATATATATATATATATATATATATATATATATATATATATATATATATATATATATATATTTTTATATATATATTATAAATATACTATATAATATATATTATATAAATAAATATATTATATAAATGTAGCTATTGTCCATATATTCTGAAAGTCGAAGTTTGTAAATAACAAATATTTTTTTTTTTTTTTAATTATATTTTCTTTATTTCTTATCAAGTGAGTGTTAATTACGACCCTTTCACCATTTATTTATCAATTGTTTTAATATTTCAATCTATTATATATTTGTTGGGAATATTCTTTACCAGTTTCATAAGTAAAAAACGAATCCGTTGCAAAGGAAGGCACCACCGTGTCATAGTAGCTGACATTATATTCGGTAAGTTCCCTTATCTTCAGGATATCTTGTTGTAAGTTTATTTAATAAGTTAATGTGCCTTTTCCTGCGGTTTGCATGAAACCGGCGTTGATGCTAATAACATCTGGGGGTCTGTGCCAAATTATCAGAATACTTCAGGTCACTGTAAGTTTTTTTGTAATTTGGGGGACCCCATTTGTTTAATTTTTTTTTTTTCCCGTTCCCCACCAATATATTTTTTTATTTTTTATTTTTATTTATTATTAAAATTTTTTATTTTAAATTATATATATATATATATATATATATTATATATTATATATAATATATATATATTATATCATATATATAATATATATATATATATATATATATATATATATATATATTATATAAAATATTTAATTTTAGATTTTAAATTTGAATTTAATGAGTATCTTATTATCCTATATTTTGAGATATTTGAGTAAACTTTATTTCAATAATACTGTAGGTATGTAATACACTGTGTATGAATACTACACAAGGCTACCATTTTATTTTGTTAAAAGATGGTCTATGGGTTATGTAAAATAAATCCCTTCTAGCAAATTTTTTAATTATCAAGTACATTAGTAATTCCGGTTCTGGCCAGAATTTTTCAAAATTCCGGCCGGAACCGGAAAAAAATGTCAAATTCCGGCCGGAATTCCGGTACACCTCTAATATATATATATATATATATATATATATATATATATATATATATATATATATATATATATATATATATATATAATATATATAATTTTAAGTATATATATATATATAATATATATGATATTAATATAATATAATTATATATATATATATATATTATATATATAATATATATATTATTAATAGTATATTAATATATATATATATATATATAATATATAATATATATAATATATATATATATATATATATATATATATATATATACCTATATATTATATATATATATATATATATATATATATATATATAATATATATATATATATATATATATATAATATATATATTATATATATATATATATATATATATATGAAATCAAGAGGTTTATATGAGAGCCACCAGAGTTTAGAAAAGCCAAATTAACACAAAATTAAAATGTCATTATCATAATACATTACATTTGGTAGGAAGTGTAGGATACAAGAAAGAAAGCAGACTGTCGGTATTGAAAAAACTATTGAAGTAGTTGCACAAGAATATTATTATTTATTTAGTTGATATTACTTTTATATTTTCTTATATTACATTAACAAAAAAAATATCTTGCATTTCACAGAGTTTCTTTGGAAACAGCACGAGGAGAGAGAGACAAATTTAGGTGGGATTTGGGTGAAGCCAATCATAGGATAGGACTTTTTGCTCAAGAACTTGATGAACAAAATGCTGCTATGGAGAAAAGTACACACAGGCAACTTAGGTGTGATATATATATATATATATATATATATATATATATATTATATATAATTTTATGTATATATATAAATTATATATATATATATATATATATATATATATATATATATATATATATATATATATATATTATCACAAAAATATTTTTTGTGATTTTTATGGTCAAGGTCTTGTAGGGTAAGGAGCTATCTGACTACGTTTCAAACTTTTATTAAAGATCCGAGAGGATAATGTGCAGGGGTATAAGGTGCCTAAGACAATGAAAATAAATAAAAAAAGAAAATAAATCGAAGTGGACCGACATAATAAAAATAAAATTAAATTGTAATAAAAGTATTTTAACCAACTAGTGACTTACAAAAAAATTATAAAATTTTTTTTTAGATAGGACTAAAAAAAATTAGTAAAAAAATACAAAAATAAATATCAATAGGAAAATCTCTTCTTGGTCCGGTATTTGAGGCAAAGAGTTTATTAAACATATAAAATAACCTAATTAAATGGAGCCAAGAAAATATTATAAAAATACAAAAAGACTATTAAAAATTTACCATAAATAAAATTTCAAAAATCGAGAGTGGATTCATTACAAATTTTATAAGTTAAATTTTCCTTAGTGGCTAAAAAAAGATATATCAAAAATATTGTAAATAAATGTATCCTGTTTAGTGGAAGTTCCGACAGCAAGTAATATTAAACTGAAAATAAACAATAATCTGTGAAGGGCATGTTTAAATGACAAAGAAAAAAAATGGAAGGAAATTAATGTATATGACGTTTGCGAAAAGGGGCAATGCCACGTCCAAATATTTTTTGGGGTACAAAGATATTTCAAAGTTTGTAAAATTATATTATATAAATGACTATCAAAAATGTAGTTGAACAAAAAATCATGCAAGGTCCAAGGTCCAGTGTAATAAAGCACTGTTATTAATTTTATTATTATTATTATTATTATTATTATTATTATTATTATTATTATTATTTATTATTATTATTATTATTATTATTATTATTATTATTATTATTATTATTATTATTATTATTATAATTATAATTATAATTATAATTATAATTATAATTATAATTATAATTATAATTATAATTATTATTATTATTATTATTATTATTATTATTATTATTATTATTATTATTATTATTATTATTATTATTATTATTATTATTATTATTATTATTATTATTATTTATTATTATTATTATTATTATTATTATTATTATTATTATAAAAGTTATTGTTAGAGAAAGGAAGTGGTTATAAATGTTGAGGCTCTAAAGGTTATTATATTTAAGGGTCTTACTCTTAAGATTAAAAGATTATAAAAAAAACTTAGATGAGCCCGGAACTAAAAAAAACTCACATTGAAAGATTCGAAAAGAAAATTTTGGAAGGATCGAGCTTGGTAAGAAAGTAAAGTGGGTTTTAAAAAGGATTTAAACTACCATTGGAGTAAGATGAAATTTATAGGTCACTAATGAATAGGGTCATGTACTGACAAAAAAATGTAACTAAATGGTTTGGAAAAAAAAAAAATCGGGCATGATGTTTAGGCGACAAAATTGATGTTCACTTCGAAATAAGGCTCTGGATAGAGTTTATTTTAAAGTGTGGCCCAAAAGTATAAAAAAATATTAAATTAATAAGAAAAATTTTGGACTCTATCTTATTATCGTGGTGCCAGAAAAGCTTGTGTAATATTTATGTGTTGATGAAAAAAATGAGTGATGAAATAATAAAAAAAGATATGAAGATGAAAAAAGAAAATAAAAATTAAACATTTTTTTTTTTTTTCAATTTCTTTTTTTCCAAAAAGAGATTTGCTTTATATCCCAACCAGATATTGTAGGCGTGATTACTATAATGCCAAAGAAAAAAATATCGAGCTAAACATAAATACTATAGGCTGGATATTAATTTTTTTTTTTAATGGTCGTACATAGTGCGTTTTGTAAAATAAAAATAAAAATAAAAAAAGAAAATAATATTTACCAGGAAATCACGCGAGAGCACTTTGAAACTAAACTTGAAGGTACCATGGATATAATCAGAGTGATTTGGGAATCTTATGAGATGCCTGTGCCTGGTGATTGGGGCGAAGGAGAGGAGAGTAAGGGGGGGGGGGAGAATGGGATATATTTGTGAGATAAAAATGGAGAAATTTATCAGAGCAAAGAAAAGAAAAAAAATTAGTATGAGGGATTTACATCTCGTAATCTGGATTTTCAGGAGAGAAAACAAATGGAGTTAAAAGTCGATAATTTTATCAATTACAATATAGAGAAGAAACAGATAATGAAATCTCGTTATCTGCGAGATTATTACGTAAAAATGTCTTATATATTATAGCTTATACATATAGACACCCCCAACATATATTATATATATAATATATAATATATATATATCCTATATATATTATAATATATATCATATATTATCATATATATATTATATATATATACTATATATATATATATATTATATTATATATAATAGGAAAGTATCCAACATGTTTCTTTTTAATTGTTTTTTTTTTTTTTTGAAAAAAAATATATTTTTTTTAAAAAAAAGATTTTTTTTTATTTATTTTTAAAATTAACTCTTTATGTAATAAAGATGTTTTATAATTTATACAGTTTTAGCTTCTACTTTTTTAGCCTAAATACTTGACTATTAATCGCCGATATTTAATGGACAGATGTAAATATATATCTATATTATATATATATATATTATACAAATATAGTATATCATAGCACATATAGATTATTACATAAAATATATTACTAAATAATATATGATTCAAAAAAAGGATGTATAACACGGTGGTTTGGCGGTGTTGGAGAGAAAATCGAGAAATGGTTAGGAGGTGAATTGATTTTCCTGTGAGAGGGAGAAGGTATGTGTGTAAACGATAAATACTTCTTATAAAACACAAGAGTATCCATAAGTATACTAGAGATTGGTGTAGGTAGAGATGGTATCGAAGTGAAAAAGTGTGATTGATTTTGTGTTGGGTGAAGAAGGAGAGTTGAAGTATGTGTTGGATTTAAAATCAGTGAGGGGTTTTAGAATGGAATTATCGGATAATATCAGATCTATGTAAGTATAAGTTAGTGGATTGGCATGGAAGAGGAAGGTAGATACAGGAGGAAAGTGCCGCTAAAATTCAAGAGTGAGAATTAGTGAAGCAAGGTAATAAGGCGGATAAAGTATGTAGACAGCTCGAAAGTACAAACAATTGATATGTAACAAGTTTGAAAATGAATAAATTGGAATGCACATGAAGGAAAAGCAATTAGTTGCAGTTGCAAAGAGTATGGGGATGTTGCTATAAGTAGACAGTAATCTATATACACAGGGAGTGGTGAATAAAGGTGAAGCAAGCGGATTTAAATAAGTAAAAAGACAGCGATGGCTTGAATTTACTAAAAGCGAATGATGAAGTTTCCAAAAGAAAGATGCTTGCTTGGTGGATTATATAAGGAGGAAAAAGAAATAAATTCCAAAGATGTCTACATAAGAGAAAATAAAGAGGAAATGAACAGTTTGAAGGAGATGAACGGGGACAATACAAAGGAATAGGAAGCTCTCTGGAAGGAAGCGCGAAAGACGTTAAGAATTAGCATAAGCGGGACACCTGCTTCAGAATATATGATAAATAGGATGTGTTTTCTGAACTGATGAAATGATGTAAGAGTGAATGTGGACAAGAACACTTTGAAATCTGTATAATATCTGCAAGTAATGGAAGAAGGTGGATAATTATGCACTGTGTGTCGCTTGATGGTGCAAGAAGGACTAGGTATTTTGGGGATGAGGTTATTAGCAAAGAGGAGGAAATGGTAGAGTGAGAAAGACTTGAAGAATGTTTAAAATGCTCTTGTATAGATGAGATTACTGAGTTGAAATGATCAAGAACGGACACGAGATGGTGATTGATTGGTTTGGAAGTTGTGTAATTAAGCGTTTAGGGAGGGTATAGTTTCGATGGGATTGACGAGAGCTAGAATAGTACCGTATCATAAGGGAAAGGGAGATTAAAGGAACTGTGAAATTATAGCGGATATTAGGTTTATTGATTGTAGGAAGATTAATATTGTTGGTGTTTGTCGAAAGAGTGCGCCGAGTGACTGAAGGCTGATTGGAGTGTGAAGAACAAAGGTGCGTTTAGAGATAGATAAGAGGATCAATTCCATCTTTACATATTAAGCAACATAAGTCTCTACTTTGAGGTGAATTATGTGGGAAAGATATTTAAGTTTTTGAATCGCAAACAGGGGTATATGATAGGGTTAATAGGCAAGGTCTATGACAGGTGTAGTGATATATACTGTTTGATGTAGGCTTTCTGAATTAATCAGGGGTGCTTCTATGTGCATGCAATGGACAGAATAAATGGTGTCAAAAGTGATTTGTTTGGTATTAATCAGCGGAGTGAGGCAGGTCTTTGTATGTCTCTTTGGTTATATCAATTTGTTAGATGCGATGGGTTATTGAAGAATTGAAGTGGGCGTGACAGGAAAAATGGTGTTAGAATTGATGGTTGTAGATGAGGGAGGGTGCGCTACCTCCATTATTGCGGTAATGAATTGGTTTTGCTCTGCTTGGCGAATCTGAAGAGTTTGTGAGAGGATTTGGTAGAGAGGATTTGGCAGGGTGTGAAAAGGAGGGTTTGGAAAATAAATGTTAGATAAGAGTAAGTTTATAGTTGTGAGAGAAGTCCTCAGTGTGAAGTTATTGTTAGATGGTGAGCTGCACTGGATACAATGTCGAGTTTTAATAATTAGGTATATGTTCGGAATGAGAATGGAACGGAGAGCAGAGTTAGTAGGAGGAAGTTGGTGGAATGCAGGAAGTGGCTCCGGCAATTAAATCGTATGTGAATTAAAGGGGACTAAGTCTTTAGTGCGCATAGGTCTTACATGACGGATATTGTTGTTTACCCTGTCTTAATTGTCTATATTTAGATAGTGAGACTATGTTTCGGAATAAGAGAGTACTAAATCTAAGTTCAATCGTGTTCAGATGACAACAATTTGTTTGAGGGGCAGCCGAGATTTATCATCTAAATTGCATCTGTGAGGAGAATTGATAAAAATAAGGATGAACCATATTAGAGATGTTGACTGTTTGGTAGTGAAGAAAGGGCGGTAAACGACCTAGAGAATAAATGAAATATGTTGAGATGGTTTGGTCATGTGGAAAGGTGATTTGAATGAATAGTCGCGTTTTAAGCGGATGCTATAAGTTGCGAGTGTGTGAAAAAAACCGACAGCTGGGAGATCGTAAGAAAAGTTGGATTGAGTCCAGTAAACGAATGTCTGAAAGGGAAAAGAAATGAGAGTTTGCAAGAGGCGAGAATTAAAGGTGCATAATAACAGAGAATGGCGGGGGTTTTGGGAGGGGTATGGTTGTGGCCAACCTGGGTTCAAGGACAGAACCTTACCTGACGATTGTTACCATTGCGGGTCCGTGTCAGGCCTGAAGGATATAGGGTGGATTTTCTTGACTCGCGACGAAGTCCTCTGTTCGACTTTTGTCATATTCTTAATACTGCGTTTTCTTCTGATGCTTTTTACGCACCTTACCACCAGTCTTGGGAGAAAAAGGTAGATATAAAATTATAGATATATATATATATTATATAATATATATATATATATATATATATATATATATATATAAAATATATTATAAATATATATATTATATATATATTTATTATATATATATATATATATATATATATATATATATATATTATATATAAATAGATAATATTAGGATGGGCCGGATTGAATTAGCCGGATAGCCGGATAGCGGATATCCGGTGGAAGTTAAAACGTGATACGGATTATCCGGATGATATCCGGCAGCATGTTATACTATATTACTTACAGAGACCACCATATTTTTCTGAAAAAATTCTAAGTCCAGATAATATATTGAATATTGTATATATAGGTCTGAGTTATATTACTCTAATATTTACGATATATATTATATTATATATTATTATTATATTATTTATTACTATATTATTATATTATTATTATTATTATATTATTATTATTATTATTATATAATTAATATTATATTTACATATCGATATATTGATTTTTGGACTTTAGAAGTTTTTTTTCAGAAAAATATGTGGAGTCCTGTGCTATATACCTTGTACCCCGGAATATATATATATTAGTATTATAATATATATATACTATATATATATATAGTTATATATATTAATATATATATATCTATATATATATTATAATATATATATAATATATATATTATAATATATATATATATATTACTATAGTATATAATATATATATATAATTATAAAATATATATAATATATATATATAATATACTTATATATATATATATATATATATATATATATATATTATATATATACTATTATATATATACTATATACTATATATAATATATAATATATATATTATATCATATATATATATATATATAATATATATATATATTATTTATATATATATTATTATATTATATATTATATATATAATATATATATATATATATATTATATATATATATAGTATAATTACAGGTGTCTCAGAGTTATGTTACGCGTTGTATCACCGTACGGGATGTTTACGTATGAAAATGTGTAGAAATATAAGTTCGATTATTTTAATTGTTAAGGAGGACGAATGTGAATATTTAACAATTTGGTGTCTGCTCAACGCGCAAACGAAAAAACCGCGCACAACACATGCGGAATTTCCGAATGAGATATTATTTTATGGCATCTGTGAAATGCACATAAAAATGAGGTGTTCTTCTTTTTCTCGACATTTTTTTGATTACTGTTTTCGTTCTTCCACGCTATGTACCATAACGCGGTCAATGTTACAACAAATAGTTTAAACGTTGAATTTGTGAAAAAGGCTTGAAGAAACAATTGGTATTCAAGACAGGCTCAAATATCCGATACATTGTAATGTAATAAGTTAGTTAAAATATTATCATAACAAATTTACAATACACCTATGAATCATTATCCACAACATGCAAGATGGGAGAAGAATGTCAGGTCGTTTCAACTTTACATACTGTATTTACAAATGTTGCTCGAAGACGCCTCCATCCACGAGTGTGAATACATCGCCTCAGCCCTCTGGCGGGCAGGTTTCATTGCATGTACCACATGATCGTGAGCCGGGTTGATTGCCCCTACATGCGTTGGTTATCGACGGCGAAGGTCATCGGCGAGGTATTGGGTCATTAAACCCAGCGTACACGAGTAGTTTTGAGATACCCCATAGAAAGTAGTCCGGTGTTAAGTCGGGTGAGCGGAGCCATGGAAAGGACGATCTTCTGATCCATTCTTCCGGAAAGTCTGTCGAGGCTAGGTCGTCACTATAGCTGCATTATGTTGGTAATATATTCTTCGTGTTAGTAATATATTCTTCGGTGTGTTCTTAAAGGTATATCCCTCAGGAGGTTAACAAAGACGGTCTGCAGGAAAGGAGGTAACACTGTCCTTTTTCAAATTTCCCTCTAAGAACTAAGGCCCGGATATCCCTACTATTGAGTATACACACCAACGTTGATGCGAGATGGAGACGGTGATGGCTATGAATTGTTAGCGGGGGTTTGTTTCGCCATAATGTCTTGAGAGTTACACCTGTTATAATACGTTATTGTAAAGCGAGAGTCATCGGTTCATAAGATATTTTCTAATAAGTCACGGTACATCCTTAGAGGCAACAATGACAGCTGGAATCCCCAGCCGCCCTTTTTTGGGTTCCACGACTGCAATAACCATGCACAATGTTATGGCTATTATTGGATACATGTTGTAGGCAAACGGAATCGTCGTATTGCTTCTTCATATTCCCAAGGCCGAACTAGCCTGCCGTATAATCGGGCGGCCAGAATTGGCATCAGCGGGTGAAAAAACACAACTGCGCGCCGAGGACGTTTGGATATTCCCATGGGTGCCTATAGCAGAATGTCAGTTCGATGACGAATGTACGGACACGACCCCCTTCACGTATGTGATGACGAGGTTGAACGACCCTGTACCTTGAAACCGGCTGTAAACTCTATGGAATGCCATTTGGCTCGCGGCTCGGCGGTCGTCGATGTGATAACGTTGTTCCATATTTTGCAGCAGCTCTGCGAGCATTCCTGTTTTGCGTTAAATGTACAACCTGCCAACATGTCGCTTGTGTCGTCCTTGCGATACCTGTTATCGTGGCATGTTTCCAAATGTATGGTGTTGACTAAACAAACCACTATGAAGTTATACGTTTCATAAATTATTTCTGCTTAAATTCATAGGTTATGACATAACCTCCATATGATAGCTGTTAGTTGGTTGTTACACATTCACATCGGCGTCAATTTATTAGGCTTACATAGATAACATTCAATGTTAATCTGATAAGCGTATGCCATATGAGTATTTAAATTTGAATTCCTTTTTAATATTATCGTAACTCGCACAAACACTATTGATATGCACGTAAACCTATTATTTCATATTTAGACAAGTTTCGGCTTTTGTACGCACATTATGTCTACGGATGACTGTTCTAGTGATTTATGGGGTACATTGCGTGGAAACGAACAACCGTATTAAAAAATAATGTCGAGAGGAAGACCCAACCTCATTATTTATGTGCATTTTGAACAAAGCATAAAAAAATATATAATTCCCATTCGACATTCCGCATGTTTTGGGCGCGGTTTTCGCTTTGCGCCGGTCGCAGGACACAACGTCACACTATACCAGTCATTCTTAATGAAATAAATATTCCGAACTTATATATTCTTACACATTTTCAATGCTCTTAAACATCCGTACGGTAATACACGCTGACTAACTAACTGCGACGACACCCCTGATAGTAATATATATTATATTATTATATTATAATATAATATATATTTATATATATTTATATATTAGTATATATATTAATATATTATATATATTATTATATATATATATATATATATATATAATATTATATTATATCTATTACATATATATATACTATATATATATATATAATATATAGATATATATATAATATATTATATATAGTATATTTATATATATATATTATAATATATATATATATATATATATTATATATGATAAAATATAATCAGAGGTTGGCGTGCCGCAATGTAAGGTGCAATTGCGGATACCAAAATAAAATTGGCGTTAAATTGCTATTGCGATTAATTTGAAAAATTGCGAACATGCTGTTATATACGGTGAATAGCCATATATTCATTCCGCTATTCCGCAATTAGAGGACGTACCAGGGAAGAAAATTTTGGGAAATTTTCAGTGGAATGTCATAAAATTTATACGTCAGCAATTGTTGCTAAACTTTGTACTTCTGGAAGAAACACGAGAAATAGGTTTTTTTGCATTCGGATTATCATTAAGTTTTTTAGAATACTATTTAATGTATTGTGGGATATACAACAACTATCAGTGTTGAATTACTGTCGATGATATTAAAAGTTTGAAGGTATTCAGACGAATTTTATTCTGTTTACTTTATACAAATTTTCGTAACTTAGTTTAATGAAGTGATATATTATGAACTTGGTCGCACCATAATTCAGATAAAATGTATGTACTCAGTTAAACATAATGATGATAAGTGGATAACTATAATACATTGTTAGCCCGCAAGCATCGAAAGTTATACATGAATGAGTATAATTATTAATTGTTTGTGTATTATGAATGTAGTTAAACAAAACAGTGGATTAGGTAACCGTAAGTATATTAATTTGTGTGATATATTAATACTAAAAATGTATTTATATTTGTTGGTGACTTTTTGTTGTGTGATTTATTATTAATTTTAAGAGTTAGTTTTGTAAGTATGTGTCCCCCTAGATAGGGGAAGAACTAGAAGTAACTCCGGTTATGCCGGCCGGATAACAATCAAATCCGGCCGGATACCGGATAGTCAAATAACTATCGATGTATCTATAGTTGACCGGATTCCGGCCATCCCTAAGTATATAATTATATATATATATATATATATATATATATTACTACATATATATAGTATAATCATATGCATGCATGTATATATATATATATATATATATATATAATATATATATATATATATATAAAACTACTTTTAACGTTGCTTTATCCCTATGCAGGGCGTAAACGGGGACCACAAGGAAAATCGAACTTAAGGGCGAGCGTATCCCAAACAGCGCCGACAACGTGTTGCAGTCAAGTTCTTTAATTTTTCTTGCCCCCAGGTAAGAAGAAACCCAACTGCCTACCGGCAGGATTTGAACTAGGCGTCTTCTCGTATTGAGAGGCCGGTGACTCAACCTCCTGCGCACGGGCGACTACCACCGTTCCATATAATACGGAATAAAAGAAAAATAACTCCTAATATATTTGTCCTCCATTAAAAAACACAAAAATAAAAAGCTCACAATAATAACACGTATAATTGACATAACTCTACTATGTTACTTATTTTGATATAAATAGTATCTATACAATTTCATCTCGTATTATATAAATAATAAATTAATGAAAAAGCTTACAGTAAATTAGCTATTAAAATAAGATATTAAATCATCTAATAAAGAGATTGACAAAACATGTTCATTATTAATAATCTACAATCTTTTAAAAGACAGTTTTAATTCTGGGAAATTAGATTAGGTGCCCTTAGATAATAGAAAAACGTGTATCATTAAAAAAATGCTTTTAATAATTTTTCTTAGATCGCTTTAACATTAAATTAAGATTATGTGCTAAACTATTTCTATTTCATCGACTGACTACTTCAATACAGGATATAGAAAGACATCAGAATTAAGGATTCGGGGAAACGAAATTGTTCCTCTTCCAGTCTACTGAAGAACAAAATAGTCGACTCTTTTACAATCTAAATCTAAGTGTAGTGATTATATTATCGCTTCAGAGCTATCAGAAGTGTACCGCAAGCTGTCACATTTATCGAGTTTTCATGTGTAAAATGCTTAATTCATCTGTATAAGACAATAGAGAGGGTCTCTCCATAGTGAGCGTTGTGTGAGAATAGATCTTTTCACTTCTCTTCTAACACGTTGAATGCAATGAATTCGTTAACTCACGGCTCAATCCTAAGATCATCATACTTTAGCTATTACAGCGTACGGCTAAAGTACTTAGAACACAAGAACAGAGAAATGCACATGCGTATATTGTATAGATCGTATATGTTATTATCACAGCATAAAGTTTGTCGCAGATTACTCGTCACATACGTTTGCCCCAAATGTGTAGTTGTATAATATAACCTGATCCTTTCATATAAATCTCTCGTGTACTTAAACTATATATTGATTAGGTGATATCAGCAACTAAAGAGTAAATCTTAACTTATCATTGATTATATCTTAATATAGGCTCTAGCAGATTGTGAATTATCAATCTACTTAAGTATTTGAAGAATCGCATATGAATTTCGACTACTCAATGAAAAATTTGTATGAGCCATTCGCGTGAGAGAGCAAACTATATGAAAACTTATTAAATATAAAACTCCTAGCGTCTTCTCATAAAAAGATATGTTCATACTCACACACATACTTTTTATTATAAGTGGATGCTAATGAAGCTTTACTTGGAATCGATTTATAGTTTAGCCAACCTATTCAAATTTTCATGTTAATAGAATAAAAGAGGAGAATCTTGAAACAGTTTTCTAACAACAGACGATCTATTACTGCTGAATGTTCCCCGACGACTCATGAATGTTTCAAGATGGACTACAATATAACGATTGGTACCTCATTTCGATTTCAAGTCGAAGAAGTCTCAAAGTGTACTGATCTAATTTAATGACTAGTAGTAATTTTTTCTTACTGTGTAGAATTACTAGTCATATTGAAAGAGTAGTTAAATAGAAAATATTCGAGATGATCGAGCAAACTTAAGCAATAAAGACATTGTATGAAAACCATTTGTTAAGCATTTTAAACTCTCTCCGTTGTACTATTATGTGACAAAACAAAAAAAAAATTGCTAATTACCTAAAAAAGAATGTTGTAATTAAGCTTATAACATAAAAGTATTAGTTAACATGGTAGTTAAAAGAAAAAAATAATATACACAAAAAAAAAATTTCTTAGATCATGTATGTTTTTTTTGTCTTATTTTAAAAAAGTCTCTTATTTTTTTACTCTCACACACAAAACTGAACACGTCTTTTCATATGTAAATCCTCGAAAGCCCTGGGACTAATAAAATATAATATCACAATGAGAGGGCTTATTAAGTGTGATAAATATGAAAATAATACTCATATATAAGATCCCTGATTCACTCATTAAACATTTAGGGATAGCATGTAAAACAGGATTAGAAAGTGACAACTATCCAAAAGATTGATAGATAGAGTGTTTACTTTGACAAAACGCTTTTACTATTATTATGTCATATAAGTGACACTAATAAGGATAGAGTAGATGTATAATTATCACTCATGGTCCTACTAATATAAAAATTATGATAAGTGGCTAATTGGAAAACTCAAAGATAGGAGAAACCAGTAAAAACAAAGTATTGGAGATCACATTCAAGACTTTGTGTAAATACTTCCTTGAAACTATAGAGATAAGTATCTACAATTACTCACAAATAATAACTAATTAGTTGAAAATGTTAGTTAAGATATGTATTAAAGACTTAGCGTAGGTAGCACACCATGATTCATTATAAATTCATTATATAAATAGAATATGAGAAAATACTCTGAATAATCAAGGAAGATGAGAAATATATGATCAGCTATGAAGTCAAATCCTGCTGCTATATGCTCTATATAATAGTAGTAGCCATAACTCAACATAACGTAGCGACAAAGGGGAAAAGTAACTCAAATAATCCCTATCAACCTCAAGGAAAACAGAAACCCGATAATTAATGATAGAACTTAGTACTTGATATTTACTAGATTCTGTATGCTTATTTGCCTTATTATTAGACTATACATCAATTTTGTTCTCTGTATATGATTATCCTATTTAAACGTTAGAATAAATATTTTACATTATATTAAATTAATTCTTTTTTATATTATTTAGTTTAAAATATATTTTATATTATTTGTAGAAATCACATTTTATAATATAAATAACATTTTATATATATATTATATAATAGCTATATATATATAACGCTGATGAGATACTATTTAGCACAGCACTTAATAATTGATATCATGACTCTTCAAAATTTTTCTCTTTTATATTTAATTCCATAACACTCTAAGGGTTGAGAGAACAATTTTCCTTTCTGATGAATTCCAGTACGGGGTTTCGTTTGTGACGAAGCTTTCTGATGAACAATAAATATTCATAAAAAAGAAAAATGAAATAAATAATCAAAACATACTAATCGCTACATCTGGAGGTCAAATACATCTCTCGACTACTCACTAGTTTACATTATACTCAAGACAATCAGATAGAATCTCCGACTCCATAGTAGATTGATGAGTTTTAGATGACTGAGAAATCACACAGTAGATTTGAAAACATCCTCTCGGCACTTTATTAAGATTAGATATTGAAAGATGTTTCATAATACACCAACATTTTATTAATAGTTTTTTAAGAATATATTGCATTACATTTCCATTTAAAATTAACATTTTTATCATAATTTATATAAAGTACAGTAAATGATTTAAACAATCACAATTGACTATATTTATGAATAAGATGCCACTTTCATAGACTATTGACTAAAGTATATTCTGACTGAGATAAGCAGCATTCTAGCGAAATCTGTCAATCTACTTTCCATAAAATAATTATGATATTATTATTTTTAAGCAAAAATCTCCATTGTTTATATTCTTGTAGAGTCTTCTGAAACACTGAGCTTTCTGTGACTTTGCTAGTTGACTTATCGGATATACGATGACCATTTTACCCTGCAGTTCAAACCTAAGTTTCGTAGTATGTTATATGATGATTACATACTATATATTAATATTTATTAATATTATTATTATTATTAATTAATATTATTAAATTAATTATATATTAATATAATAAATTATTATTAATTTATTAAATTATTAAATTTAAATTATTATTTTAAGACAAAGATAAAGAATTATGATTTAATTATTGTCACCAATATTCTTAGCCAATAATAGTAGCAGATGTAAAATATATTATTCTTATACCTCCTGAAAAAGAACTTTCAATCCAAAAGAAGATCGAACCAAGAGTAACGTCTCCTTCCCTTCCTAAATATCTCACTCTCTCACTCTACTGTTAATTTCATCAATGTCGTAGAAACATCCCTGACATTCAGTATTTCTTCTCCCATTACAGTCGCTTTCGACATGCAGACATTTTTGTGAAAGATCTCTCATCTTCTAGATATCATCTGTTCTTCGTATATTCTGTGCGAAGAGTTCATAAAATATAATTATAAAAAAAAATAATTAATATATAATCATATCACATATAATAAATAATTAAAATTAATAAATAGATAAAACTAATAAAAATAACTTAATAAATAAATAATAAGTACTAAAAATAATAAAATAATATTCTTTTACTTTTTAATTACTTTTACTTGCTTTTACTATTTTACTTAATCTATTGGATACCTTAAAAAATTCAATTAATCAATAATCTTGAAAATGTTTAAATTGAAATATTGATATATCTAAATATGTATGTTATAAATATGATAAATAAATTAATAAATGATTCATTTTAGAACTTTTATTTATATTATTTGTATCCTTTTGTTTCAAATATTATTTAGTAAATTTATATTCTCATATGATAGTTTATCTATATATTATACTTGAATTATAATGTTACCACATTCACAATCTGTCACATAAGATATACCATTCCAGAAAGCATATAACTCGATAAACGAATATAACTATTACTCATTCTAATGTGACTGGATTTTTTGGATTTAAATGAGGACTAGATGTTATGTTTGGTCATAGCATTGTAGCCTCAGTATTGGGGATAGTGTATTCTAGATAATTACGTTCGAAGATCGCGTAGGTATAGTAAGCAGGCAATTTATATTAATAAAGATGCAATTTATAAAGAAATAAATAATAGGCTGTGATGACACCAATGAAATGGCAATGCCCTAACAAGTTAGAAACTATATACTGAAAATATCTATTATTTAAAGTATATTATAATATATACGTATACTAATATTGATTCATCATCTCATCACTAATTTCATATATCACTCCAGGTCCCTCCGCATTGGGAAGAATCAGTTTGTTTGGTTGGAATATATCAAGTTATATATATCAGTATTAGTCTAATATAGCTAATTAATTTATCCACATCATATATATATCTATCACTATTTGATAGTAAATATAAATAAATTAAGAATCTCTTGAAATATAATATGTATAATAGATATAGGTACTAGATGAGATATCACTATCAATTATTCGGTTATTAAATAGTGGATTAATATAATGCTTCTATAATATCTATTACATTCATTTATTTTTACTGATACTCATATTATTTTACAGGCAGTAGTTCCATACTCAATGATATGCAGCGTCGAGTAGCTCTTCTCAGATAGTTATACGGATGACAGAATGGCTTTAATATATGTAAAAATAATAGCAAAAAGTATCTAACTAAAATACTAGTTATTTTCAGTTACACTATCGTGCATATTCCTCCGTTGATATCTTTTCTTTCTCATTCTTCTTATTCTATCTGTACTTGTAGTATTATCTAGCTCCTTACTTCATTCTATTCTGCTTTTGTACATATCAGATTCTTGTCATCAGTTATATGACAATCTGAATTAACAGAAGTTTGTGCTTCTACACTCTTCTCTCTTCTGCCTTTCTTCTTCTTTATTCCACTCCTATGAGCTTGAGACTATCTCTATCTTGTATACAGATGTTAATGAAATGCTCACAGACGATTTATTAATTTTTAACTGTTTATGAGCTTCGCTCTTACTCACTATATCTTGTATTTCCTTATTATTTTTGTTATTTTCATTATATCTCTTTATATCTCTTGCGCCATGCTTCACTATCTTATGTGCAAAAATTACAATCTTCAACACTCTATTACAATTTCATTTCTCTCTCTATCTTTTCCAAGAATATATTCTATCTTGTTTCTATCTTAGCTTCCCTTAAGATAGCAACATTGATCACTCATGGATGGCTACATATCTCTTTTTATATCGACTCACTAGCACTCTTCTTCACATAGCAAGATGCACAGAATACTCTCGTCTTCGATTCATATTTCAAGGAATTGTCATGTTATTAAGACTATTCTCATAAGTCTAGTTAACTAAATTATAATTTTTAATGCTACGTCGATGCTCTCGACTCACTAGATTCGTTAGATTCATTCTTAGTATAAACTTATTATTACTATTTTATCCTAAATCCACATATCTGCTGTATTGAAGTCATCTATTAAAAGAACTAAATCTCCCACTTGGTGTGATTCTTTTTCTAGTACAACCTTTTACTTTGTCTTATTTTGCAATAAAGGGAGAAATATTATTCTCTATGATCATCTTTTCACCAAATAAATCACAGCAAATACTGATACTGGTTCCATCTTTTATATATATAGTAGAGCAATCTTGTCTGAAATAAATCTGTAGGAAATAGTTATATTAACCTATTAAAGAGTTAGTAGTATTATTATTGTGTCCAAAGCTTCTAAGTTTTCTAAATACATTTGAAAATTTAGAAGATGATAATAATTATTATAATAGTAATTCTAATATACATATTTAATAAAATTAAATTACTTAGTCACATGCAGACAATACCGTGGATTCTAAGATCTATATTTTACGTTATCATCTGTCAACCTTATTGTCTGTTCTGAGAATGAAGCTTGTAATATATTTCTTACCTCTCTCTTCCTAACTTACTGTTCTCTCTTCACACTATGATATAATCCTTATATGAGATAATTGAGGTGATTTATGGTAAATTAAGCAACTATGTAATTTCTTTATGGCTCAAAATAATTTTATATTTATACTTGCTTTATTATATTCAAATTTTATTTTGATGAACTTTTAAATTCTTTTCTTAAGCTTAAGGCAATATAGCTAATTGGATTTAAATAAAGAATTAAGGCCTTAATGCATGAAAATCGAGACTAGTCTTAAAATCTTCCTTAGAGCAATTGATAAATAGCTATATTAATCAGTTAATCTAATGTAATTAAGTATATATGAGCATTTCCTAAATTAGAATGAGCTCTTCGTTTAATGGTACGAAAACATTATTATGTAAGAATATTATATACTAATATATCTTATTTATCTTTATACATTACACTTATCTCTCTCCCTTACTACACAGAAAGGCCAAAGGCACTTCATACTATATTATACCAGAATACTCTGTTAAATAGGTGCGATAACTAATATTAATATAGTAATAATACTATCACATCTCCTATCTATCTTTGGGCAATATATCTTCCACAACTGCTGAGTTGTATCACTTGATATGAGAGCTTAACTATGACATATTATGCAATCTTTATATAAATTATTCTTATTATTATTATATACATTGCTCTCCAATATAATAAGTACTATATATTCATTAAAGATTATTAAAATCATGTTTGATTTTCCTAATATAGTCCATTTAAATTCTTTGGTAATGTTCTAATAAATTATAATATATAACATTAGTGTAACTGGAGCTCAATATTGCACAATTATTTCACTTGGAAGTTATCTCAGAACCCAAATTTTCGTCCTTATTGTGATATACCACGTACCCTTAAGTTATAATGTAAAATTATAATTAATAGTTAGCTGGCAATTTGGAAGGCATATTATTATTATTATTAATTATTGATTTTATTATTTTAATTATTAGTATATTATTAATTATTATATTATTATTATTTGACCATATTACTTATTAATTATTTATATTATTATTTAGATTATTATTTATTGATTAAATAAAATAATTTTTTTTTTCCTTTCGTGAAGGTTCGAATTTTATTCTATCTCCTTACATCTAAATTTTTTAGATGAAGATAGTAATGAGTGTGATGGTAGCGATGTACCATAGTATATTAATATAATCTGTGTACTCTGTGTAGGTTTGACGCAATTATTATGTGAAATGTATGAGGAAATTCTTGTAAAAACCGGTACGTGTGTCATAGCACGCTTTCTTTTCTATATGCGGAATATTTATTAATTTTGTTTACTAACAAATATTTGAATAAAAATTCTCCTATATAAATGCATGACATTTATAAAACGTGTTTAATAGTAAGTAATACATTCATCAAACATAGAACGGCGTTTATAAGCAATGTCCTAATAAAACTTCTAGCGACATGTGGTATTAATGTCTGTTAAAAATCATCTTATTGAGTTACCATTTCGTAAATACTATTTTCATTAAAGCTGTGTGTATGCTTTCTCTGATAAGTTTTTCATTTTTATTGAAAGTTCTTAGTAGTTATATTTTAAGGATAATTATATAGTTCAGTGCTACTGCATCTTTGTTTTATTAATGATAAACATTTTTCTATTTCAACTTTCCAAGGCCAATGGGCCGTAATCAAATTGTAAACAAATAACAATTACTGGAATTTTTTTTCCTGTGTCATTCGTATCAATTGTTATCGTAGTGAACTCTGTAACTCATTAAAACCTTGACTGTGCGTACGCGATATTATATGAATGTTGATTACATTATTTTATAACTAATTTATGGTTTAATAATAAAATACTAAATGCTATGGCCCTTCGAAACGCATTTCGTAGTAAATATTTTATTAGAACATTAAAACAAAATTATTTACAAAGTGCTAAAGAATCTACACCACTTGGCAAATTCTTCGTACGACATTCGAGTACTCAGTTTAATGATATACAATTTCGTCAAGTAAGTATTATTAGACTTTCAAGCGAAATAAATAATTGTAAACGAATAAATACATTGAATTGCTTTTGTTTTTAAAATATTTGTTTATTTTAGTTACCGTTTGAAAATAATATTCTTTCTTTATCACATTAAATAAGAAATGCAGTTAAAACGTTTAATCTATAAAATATTTTCTTATAGATTGGAAAAAAAAATTATAAAATATAAAAAAATTTAAATAAATTCTTTTAATATTCCATTTGAAATTATTATAAATATTGTTTTCTATTGCTAATTTTCTGGGAATATATATATATTATTATATTATATAATATATATATATTTATACTATACTATTAATTATATATATATATATTATATACATAATATATTAATACTATATATATATATATATATATATTATATACTATATTATATAATTCTTTCTCAACCATCATGTTACCGTCTATGCCTCTATTAAAGATGGCATCCTTTCGAATAGTGCCAACCCTTCCACATTTCCATCGTTTCTCCTATAAACAACCACCTTCTTCCACAGATCCTCCATCTTTTATTATTCGTCTTTCACGTGATGCTCGCTCCATAGGTCTAAGTTAGTATCTTCCGGGTATCTCCCAGTCCTCCATTCTCGAAAATGTTCACAAACATCTCAGCAATAGAGCTATTAAGAGTGCAGAGATAATGTGGTAGTGAACATTCGGTACCTAGGTAACGAATAAATAATGGAAGGCGGAATGGAAAACTTCACTCGAGGCTCTGATCCTTTATATTGAGTTATCTAAACCAGCTATTACAACTTATCATACGTCTGATATTTATATTGGGTATGGTTAAAGATAAAGATATAAATGCTCTATTGCAATTGCTACCGCCACATGCTATTTATTATTTTACCTACGTTTCAGATATACCGCCGCTTTTCACGCAAGGTATATACACCACAATGTTAATCCGTACACCTTCGAAATTATTATATAGTGATTTGGGTCGTTGTAGAATATGGAGTTGTTATATCACTAGCTATAGTCACCGTGTTTACGCAGATGTTACCGACAATACACTGCACTCATCTCGCCCACATTGCTCGACACGGGTAGGAACATAGAATTGCCCAAAGAGGCCTTGAGTAAGTAATATTACATAAAGACTGGAAGTGTACTGTTGGCGTGTGTCGTGCCGTATCTCTGCGAGAGACGGTAATCCACAACCCCTGAGAGATTCGTACGATGCCAGTGTTAATGAAATACTGTGCGAGAGAGCTAAGCTGTCGTGCTCGTCAATACAACACAACAACGGTGACATTAATATGGGAAGCGTATTTTTGGTGGGCGACAGAAATAAGTACGTATCATCACACAATCCCGGATAAGTTCCTACCTAGGTGTTCAAGAATCCTCCGTCTCAGCCATCGACGTTTAAATGGAGATATCCATATATGGTAGTCGTTAACAGTTTGAAACAGCTATTTAACTGTCACCTCCGGCGAAAATAAGTTCAGTTCACACACCTAATAACACCCCCCGCACCCCTCTCCTAACTTAACATTCCAAGAATTACAATGGCAACGCTGTACTGTGTTCACACAGGCCCCGCATACGTACCGGGATAATATAAAAAGATGTTCCCATCCTCTCTCACTCCTCTTCACAGCAAGTTGTCGAGATATACTGAAATAAAAAGGGACGAGTCACACTGGTCAGCACCTTACTTCCTAGTGATTGGTTTAAACATTTCTAATCTTCCCGTCTCCGCAACTGGTGTGGATATGGGGGTAATATCTATAGATAACCTCACTATTATAATATATTAGAGTTATTGTATATATCAAAATATATTATATATGAGTGTATATAATAATTATATATGTATATATATATATATACATAATATGTATATTACATATATATATATAGTAGCTACAACCAGATTCACATTCATTTGTTTAGGTACTTTACTATTTCAAATTATATATATATTATACTAAGAAATATTCAGACATTTATACTACTATATATATACCCTATTATCTTTATCGAGCTGCTTATTTTTCCTGAGTATACGCAAGACCATACATCCGCACAATCTCTTCTCTCCTTTGCTATTCTATCAATAAGCTTCTCTTAAATCTCATAATTAAACTGCGAACTATCATGAATAGTCTAATTCCATTGTAGCCTCTCTCAGTCCACTATCATTTCTTAAGATCAATATCAAGTCAATGAATACATTCTATTTGCCTTCGAATCTGTTGCGCCATCTTCGAATGTTCTCCTCTACACTTTCTTCTCCGGATTCTTTTTTTGATATACCTCTCTGTTTATTTATTATGCATCTCAACTAGCTCAGCATCTATGTCCTGTGGCAATTCTGACAGCACTCTTTCTATCTCTCTTTTTAAGTGTAATGGCTAAACACGATTTTTTTTAGCATCTTGTGAATGAGTATTAGTTTCTCTTTAAATCCAATTACAATCTCGGAGATTCTGTCATCCATAGCCACGAACACTTCCTTCTTGAGATTTCCATTATTCACATCATTCGATTCCTTGTCCAGAGCTGCCTATCAATTCTTTTCACAAGGCTGCTGAAAGGCGATGTCCTCACTTCTCTCGCCCTGTTATCGGTTTCAAGTCATGCTGTTCTCGAGTTTCCGTTTGGTGGGGTCTAGGTCACTTTTTTGTCTTGGTATATATATTTATAGTTATACATAATAGTATATATTTCTACTATTAATTATATTAATATATTATATCATTTATATTTTATATATATATGATATATATTTATATTAGTAATTTTATAACAGTATACTATATTTATATTATGATAAAGAATAAAAAGCTCAGTATTTTTCAACAAAATGGAAGATGAAAAATTATCTGATGATTTACTTAAACAATTTATTCAGCAATCACAAAACATAAATTAAAACGGAAATCCACAGTTATGTTCCATTACCGGCTCATACTATCAGCGGACTGAATGTCAAGAATTGTGTTGAATATTGTAATTTTGCACAATACACGTATTGCTTGCTCATTATGGCACATAGCGTAGTTTTTGAAAGCAATCGATCTACGTAATTTATATATATTTTTTTATTAGTATTTAGTTATCTTTGCATTTTGATAATTAATTTGGGGAAATAGTTTTTGTAAATGTAGTATAATGGTGTGGAATAATCGATTTTTATATATTTCCAGTACGAATTTCGTCTATTCGGATAATCAAATAATTTTCAAATCTATTTAATTTTAATTGGGTTAGCTATGGAAAAACTCTTGGTTTTGGGTGATTTTTCGACCTACTAACATTAATAAATAAAATATACGGAGTCTTGTCAAGGCTAATATCCAGTTATAAAACCATTTTTATATACGGCAAAACACCCTTAAATTATGGGTAGAAAACTGATTCGGTCATGAGACTATATAGTTATTGTTAATTGGGCTTACCAGATAATAAAAAAACCCCAATGCAAATAGTAAAATAATATAATATTTTTAAAAAATAGAAATAAAAACAAAGGAGAAAAGGAAAAAAAAGTGTTTTGTTGTTACGGTTAAAAAAGTTTAATACTTTAGTATACTATGAGTATTCTATCTTTACTATAGCCTTACTCATCATATATTATATATATAATTATGTATATAATATCCATCGTAGGAGACTATTTATCTGATATAATAATAGTATATAATATATTATAATATGGTTTAATTTATTATATTATATGTACAAATATTCTTAATATATATATTATTTAATTATATTATTATATTATTATATAATTATATTATAATTTTAGTATATATATTATATATCAATCATATATAGCTAAATATCCTAATATAACTTATTAATTGACTACTCAGCTGTTTGATGGAGAAAGACTGCACATCATACTACACCCTCATGGGACAACGGCCTGCTATGCAAGCGAGAGCGGATTCTCATAGAGTGCCTGTGAAGCTCTTCGTTAGGAAATGGGCGGAAAAAAGGGGAACCCTCGGAATTGGATTGAGGTTAAAAAGGGACTAAGGCATGAGTTCGGTTAAGTGGAATTCCAGGAGTATGTTTTCGATAAGGTAAGCGATATGTCTTGTAGAAGTTTATGCCGAGCAGTATTTATTTATTATCTCGCACTTAATAAAAGGATGGTTTAATTATTGGAAATAGTAATGGAAAGGACACATCGTTCTGTACTTATACGTAAAAATTGATAAGGGAAAAAAAAGATGGAAGTAATAAAAGGATAAACTACAATATAAATATAGCCTCAATGTAAGGCTTTTCATTCATGCACGTTCTGGATAATAAGAGATGTTTTTTTTTGATGGAGGATTATGAATAGTAAAGAAAGACGGAGGAAGATGTTATCATCGAGAATTCGCGAGGATTCGGATTGGGTAACGATTACCTTGTGCCATTTTTGACCGTCTTTTACCTTTATTCCTTTTACTTTTTTTTCTTTTTCTTTTCAATAGCGTAAATTTTATTTTTTATTCTTGTAGTGTAGAGTATATTTTTACGCTCCTCCCCTCCGCAATATTGTAAGTTCTTCAACTAACCATTTATAAACAAAACGATGTTTAACTCTTAAAGAAGTAAATAAAAATAATTTGAACATATTATATTATAGTATATATATATTATACATAAAATTATATAAACTATATATATAATATAAATATACATCCCTCAACAGCTATATCTAACCATAAAATAATTACACATCACGCTTATACCACCCGAATAATATAACACCGAAACACGATTAATAACACAGACCTTAAACCTAGACATTATCTATATAAACCAAACTATTACTAATCAATTAATACAGTATATATTACTACTACACTACCACATTTATAAACCACTACACATAATCGTTCTACATCTTGTGGTATCCTTGTCAAACGATTCTAAGGGACATTTCACCTTTCAGCGTTGAAACAAAACGGTTATTTATGGATGGTGAGAGGATGTTGAGACATCAATCTCATTGAAAGATTCATATAGAAGGGTGGCTATTAATGATTTGATCTTACAAAGTTAAACAGAGCTGCCTCCTTTTCCGCAGTATTAGTGATTTTAATGGTGTAGGTTACACCATCGACCATTTCGAGGGGAAAATGTACTTCGACCAAAAAGCCGCGTTCGCATCTTGCTCAGGGTGGGGAGGAAAAAAAAGAGGTATGAGCTGGTGCAAGAGGTGCAGCTCGCATGTCACCACAATCCATTGGAGAATATATGCGGGTCGGTCCAATGGATAGAGGAAAAACCCCGACCTGAACAAGAAATTTGATAGCTGCCGAAGACAAAACAGAAAAACCGAGTGACTATTGGACAACGTGACCGGGTTCGGTTTGAGAGAGTCGAGAAGATCCAACAAAAAGAAGTTGAGATAGTGAAGTAATCACCCGCCCGACGACGAACAGAGAGGATTGGCTATGAGTAGTAGTATATTATTAAGAATAATACCAGAAGAAGACAGAGAAGAGAGACTGAACATTATAGTAATGAATGCCGGAGTCCAAATCCGACGAGAGGATGATTTACAAGGGGCAAGGCATAAAGTCAAACTCTTGGGAGACTTCGTCCCCCATTTTTTCGGGAGAACGGAGACCCACAGACACGGGAGAGGAGAATGGAGAGACACAGGGAACAGATGAAAAATTCCGGAATTTTCCAGGCCCCGACAGATCTTGACTTACAGACCGTTAAATAATAACACACCCAAAAAATGTTTCGACTTTTTTTCCTTGCTACTTGCTAGAAGCACTGCGTTTTTTCGTATAAGTTTTTGACTGTTTTTCCACCCACATCTTCCTTCAATTCATTGTTGTTTGAACGTTGCACATCATTAGAGGTATTTATTCATACCTTTTCCGGCTATGTTATAATTTAGACTCTCACTTCTCCTGCACTTGTGGACTTTGGTTTTCTATATCATAAAGACCCCCTTCAATCAGGTTCAGTATCAGGATGGCCCGATATCCCTTAATACAGTTGGAATGGAAACATCATCGATTTTCTGTTTGACTCATTGAAATGCTCATGCCGTGGCAAAGATCATACCAATCCTTCAACTCAGATGTTAGCAATCGATTGATGATTCATCCCTGATGCTTAAAATAATCGATTTACATAGAAGCTTCTTAACAATCACAGCCGGAAGGGTTTTTGCGAATTAGTTTTTTTAAAGATAAAGTTTTTTTATACAGCATTGTATACATTTTTGATCATTGTTTATATAATTTGACATTATATAAGATATATATATATTATGGATATTACATACTTCTTATATATGGGTAGGTCTGTATATTGACATAGTACAGGTAATAGTCCAATTGATATAACTTATATATTATACAAATGTTTATATAACTGATCATATAGTAGCAGTTTCTATATTATTATAATGTTATATATATATTTATACTTTAAAAAAATCTTTATATATATCAATACATACAATACATCAACAACTATAATACCATCATACTACTAATACATTATGAATCTATTAAACCTGCACATATCAAATCAATACTACACCAGCAATATTATATTTAATTATATATATCTACTTATTATTAATATAATATATATATATATATATATATATATATATTAGTTAATATTAAATATATATAATATTAATTATAGTAGTAGTGGTAGTAGATAAATAATATGCATATATATTATATATATATATATAGTATATTTAATATATATATATATTAAATATATATAATATATAATATATATAATATATTAATATAATATATATATGAATAATATATAGTATAATAATATTAATATAGTATATATATATAATATTTAGATAATTATTTGATATACTATATATAATGGAATGCGAATAGATAGGGATCTAATATGTGAAAGTATAGATTGATTACTGTGGAAATTGAATGTTGAATTGGAGGAAAACTGAGTGAAGGCATTATGGAATGGGCCATTATAAACATATAAATAGAAAAAGGATGGAGAAGAAATTTACGAAGAGTTTTGGAAGGACGGGAAATAGGCTATTAGTCTCTCGTGGAATCTATTGATCTTTCAGCCTATATGCAAATAAGGACAGTAAGACATTCTTCTGGCGTGTGCCGTATGTACAGGAGTATTTAGGAATTCGTTTGTATAAAGCCTCTATTGACGGAAAATCGTTCACTCACTCGATAACCAAAAGGAACTTGAGTAATGAAGTCATCTCTCTCTTAATTTTTCACCTATAACTTATATTGACTAACGTTAAATATATTTTAGCATATATTTTATTAAATATATTTTATTTTTAAATATATTTCTGCACTTTAAAATTTGTTTTGATACTTTTTTAAAATTTGTTCTGAAATTTAAAAATGCCTTTTGTCACTTTAAATTGCTTTGTTGGAACTTTAAAATATGTTTTGATACTTTATAATTTATTTTAGCACTTTTAAAATGTACCATGAAATTTTAAAATATGATCCACTGAATAACCAAATACACTTGAGTAATTCGTCTCCTTTAATTTTTCAGTTCATAACTTATTGGTGAACGTTGAATAACTTTATTCTTTCTTATTCTACTTTAAAATTATACCATTGTTAATTAATGAGTTTAGTTATTAAAATTAAATATTAGATTCCAAATATAAGATTACATGGGTGCATTAGATGGAGATTTAAAACATGTTTTTATGTCACTTCAAAAGATCTTGTGTTAATTTAATATAAATTCATTACTTTAAAATGTGTTTTGTCAATTTAAAATGTATTTTAGCACTTTTAAATCTGTTTTCGTACTTTAAATTGTGTTTTGAAATTTTAAAAATGTGTTTTGTTATTTCTAAACGTGTTTTCGAACTTTAAATGTGATTTGGAACTTTAAAATTTGTTATAGTACTTTTATTTTAGCACTTTAGAATATGCTATGAAACTTTAAAATGTGTTTTGACTTCAAAACAAGTTTTGTTACTTTTAAATAAAATGTTTTGCAATTTTAAAATGTTTTTTTGTCTTTTTAAAATATGTTTTGTCAATGTAAAATGTGTTTTGACTATTTAAAATGTGTTTCGTCACCTTAAAATATATCTTATCACTTTGATGTATGTTTTGTTACTTTAACATAATATGCTTTGCAAAATGTGCTTTGAAATTCTAAAATATTGTATTTTAGAACTTTAAAATGTTTTAACTTTAAATTGTTTTGGCATTGCAAAACGTATTTTGTTACTTTGAAATGTGTTTTGGGACTTTAAATGTGTTTTGCACTTTAAAATGTATTTTATCACTTTGATGTGTGCTTAGGCACTTTAAAACGTGTTTTTTAGAACTTTAAAATATGTTTTAGAGGTTTAAATTATACTTAAAGTGTATTTTACCACTTTAAAATGTGTTTAGGAACTTTAAAACGTGTTTGGAAGCTGTAAAACGTGTTTTAGTCGTTCTTAAAATCTATGTTCACTTTGCATCTAATATTTCTATTTAAAGAATTCAAATGACATTATTCCAGATTCCTTAAAAAAAAAAACTCTTCAAGGTTTAAAAGAGTTTGACTCTAAAAACGTAATTTCAAGAGAATTGATTTTTAATTAAAGACAAAATTCTAAATGATTTTCTTTTTAAAATAAGAAAAATAACAATAATTGAAAAGCTCCAAAAAATGTGCCTTATGTATGGGTCATATAGGGTTCATTTTCGATGTTTTTGACGTGCAAGTTATAAGACTTATGTTTCTTGCTATAAATTTAAAGACAATTTGATTATAAAAGTAAATATCTAGTGATCTTAAATTCCTTAAAATTTTAAACGATGTAGAATTTTTTTTTCTTTTTTTTTGGCAAAAATAAATTCTTCAAGAAAAAAATATCGCTTTTAAAACAACTGATGAATAACAAATGAGAGTCATATGCAGATATACGCTGGTACGATTTCTAGAGTGGAATTTTTTAGTGGTGTTTCCCATTTGGATGAAGGACAAAAGCCAGTAAAGCTTTACCTTTAGGCTAGCTGTATGTTAGAGACTTTTGTTTCAGAAATAACAAAGGAAAGAATTTTTAAGTAATATTTTTACATAAATATTTATAAACTAAAATAATAATTAAAAAGAAATTAAAAATAAAATAATAATAATAAAAAAAACGACCAAAAAGTTTTATTACTCCTCAAATTTTAAAACATTCAATTTCTTTTGGAATTTCTAATATTCCAGAAAAGTGGGCGGAGTTAAAAATGGGCGAAGTTAAAAATGGGCGGAGCTTCCTACAAAAACGTAGGTAGAGTACTGCCCGTCTAATAAAATATTTTTAAATTAAATTAAAAGAGTTTAAATTTAAATTTGAAATTTAATTACATTAATTTAATTAATACAAATTAAATTTAAATTAAAAAGTTTAAAGTAAAGTTATATGTCTAGATGCATATTAAGTTATCGCTTCCATCACACCTTAATTTGATTGTCAAAAGTGACGCAATTTAAAATAGTTCATTTTGACTTAAAATTCTGCAAAATTTTCAAAATTTTCAACTATTATAAAGTTTCTGAGAAATTTATTATCAAAATACTATTTTAAACTTTCAACACTTTTAATACTTAAAATACTTTTAACACTTTTAATGTTTGTAAAACTCAATATTTCCAATACTTTTAATACTTTTAGTACTTTTAGTACTTTCAAAACTTTCAAGACTCTTTCACATTTCAACACTCCCTAACCTTTAACTACTAACTTCACCTTGTCATTTCGTCAAATCATTGCTCGTCACTTTAAACCTCTATCTCCCGTGCTCTAGTTCTTGCTCAAACTTTTTCCATCTGCTCTCTCATCATATGCCTGCCAAGTTCCGTCCATCCGTCATTCTCTGCGACATTCCTCAGATTGCTAACGTTCGGCTTTTCTCACCTCCTCAATAACATTCTTGTCGAACTTTTTTCACCAAAGAATTTTTACTCATATATTATACAGTAGTATACTCTCATTTTAACTCTCTTTTCTTCGCTAACTCGTGCATACAATTTTATCTTAGATCACATTACTATTTACCCTATTGATATAATAGTTACCTAAGTTCTACTGTACTCCTTTATAACAAACATTAATCTCCTCTCATACGACTTTTATCTCCCTTCGTCACCCTTGACTACATATTGGGCTTCTATTATGCTTCTCTAAAAGAATGAGATATAGTCAATACCTGTCAAAAAAGATTAGAGTAGACTCTAAAATGAAAGCTCAATAGTTAAGGTACTGTAACGGTCTTTGCTCACCTCTAATAAATAATATCCTAACACCTCAATACTTAATATATATATCGCTCTTACTAGCTCTAGTATATCTGAACTTAGGATGATGGATTATATATATATAGTTTATGTAATATATTTTAATTAGACAATGAGTATTTCAACATAACTTACGGCCTATATGCTGATAATAGTAGGATAGTAATGTCTTTTTGGTGAGATGAGGTATAAGGTGCTGGGGTTAGTAATTTACTTCCCAGCAGTCCCATTTGTACTATTAATGGTATTACTCTAATTACGAAACTCCAATCCTGTTTTTCTTTTGAATCATTTTTTAAATAAACCATGTTAGTATTTCTATTTCAGAATAGTATTATATTTATTTTTCGTCCTAAAGACTTATTTATAATTTTATAGTAATGCCATGGATGAAAAGCTCCGGAACGCCTGAAGAGGGTTAAGATGCGTATATATATATCTTTTTATACGTATCGTATCTCTAATATAATTAGGGAGCTATATATATTTTAAATTATATATATATTATTATATATATATATAATTATATATTTATTATATATATTATATATATTAATTATTATATATTAGATATATTATATATATATAGAAACTATAATATAGATATTATTAAACATATTATATTACATTGGATATAACTTAAGATGTTGGTTTATAAGATTTAATTAGCGTCTATTTTCAATCATTTTCGTCAAAATTATTTATACACTGGTATTGTATTGTGTCGCTAATGTGTGCGTATATAAGATGTGTGTGTTGAAATGAAAAGTATTGAGTTTGGATCCATAGGAGCCAAGGGCGGGAAGGGTAAAACAAACATTCTAACCATTATCTAATTATTTCTATCATTACTTTCTAAAAATTACCCGTAAAACACTAGTGGTTATTTTTTCTTCATACCAATATTTAATAAGGCTTACATCGATATAATTAAATTATACAAAAACTCAATCGAAATGAAATTTATTATATATATAATATATATTTTATATATATTATATATACTATATATATTATATATATAATATATATATTAAATATATATATTATATATTTAGTAATATATAAAATGCTGGTGGGGTGAGTAAAATATATATATAATATATATAAGTGTATTAATTATATTTATATATATATATTATATAATATATATAATATATATATAATAAGTTATATATATATATATATACCGATATATTAAATTATATATTATATCTATATATATATTAATTTATATATTATAAATATATTATATATATATATTTATATATGATATATGAATATATATTATATATATATATTATTAATATTATATATATTATATATATATTATATATATATAATATATATATATATAACATTATTATATAATTAATATATATATATATAATTAATTATATAGCTATTTATATATATTATAATTAAATAATATTACTATATATATTATACTATATATAGTATATATATATATAATATTAATTATATTATATATATATATAAATATATATAATATACATAATATAGTTAATAATTATATAGATAATAGTATAGTATTATATATATATGATATAGTATATAGTATACTATAATATATATTAATATATATATTATTATTATATAATTATATTATATATATAATTATATTATTACATTCATAATATTATCATATATATATAATATATATTATTTCTAAATTTCCTTAAATCTAATTTAAATTTTTTTTTTCTTCAAAAAATAACATTTTATTTTTTACTCATGTTTAAGTTAATATATTTTTTTTCCTTAATGTATTCCCTCAATAACCCTTCACTCTCACCAATTCTTCCTTCACCTCATCTCCCCTTCACTTCCTCTTCACTTATACAAACTCCTCATCTCTCATCTCTCTCTCTCTCTCATCTCATCTACATCTGTCTCTCTCTCTCTTACTCTTCTCTACTCTCTTCTCTACTCTCTACTTTCAATGCAATAGTTTTAATTTTAGAAATAATTAATATTTATTATTATTAATTAATATAAAATATAATTATCTTTTTTGTAGTTTTCTATTTTTATTTATTTTATTTTATTTAAAGGAATATTCGGAAATGTGTTCATATATATTTTACCTTATTTTTTTTGTCAAAATTATTATAAACCTGACTGTAAAATTTTTGTATATGACTATATATATCCGTATTAATTATTTTAGGGTTAATTTAATCGTAATATTTGTTACTAATACCTAATAAGCGACATTTATAACTTCAATTCAGTCGATAATTTTTAACTCGAGTTTTATTTTAGTCTATTAATCGTTACTTTGATTTTTTAATCGATATTGATAATTATGAATAGTATAATATTATTATATTTATATAAAGTATATAATATTATATATATATATTATCAATAATATACTATATTATTATATATATATTATATAATTATAATATAATATATATATATATATATATATATATATATATATAAACATATATAATAATATATATATATATAATATATATATATAATATTATATATATATTATATATATATATATAATATATATAGATTATTCTTATATGATTATATTAACACACGTCTCATGAATTATATATATATATTATTACTATTATAATTATTATAATATATATATTAATATATATTATTAATTAATGATATAATATTAATATATATTATATATTATAATATATATATATAATATTAATATATATAATATATATAATTAAATTATATATATATATAGTATATATTTATAGTATTACATTAATATATAATATATATATATATATTTATTAGATAATATCTTTTAGTTATTTAAGGTACCTTTGATAGAGATTTTAATTCTTCGTTATTAATGTTTGGACGGTACTACTATTCTTATATTAATAATGAGCATTTTTTAGGGGATTTAAACTGTTAAAATAATCGGATTACTTATGTAGTAGTTTTATTGCATCAACTAATTATATTTTTACGAAAGTTTTTTTAAATAAAATA
>JABUQX010023298.1:37500-52506 GCA_015478945.1 Trachelipus rathkii | reverse complement strand
ACTCAGCCCTTAGGGCTGAGGTCCAAACACGCTTACAACCCTTCGGGGTGATTCACTCCACTCTAAAGTGATATATTACATTACACCTACTTTATCAAGGGGCACGCATCCAATTTGGTTTTCTCTCGGTGCAGTTTATTAGTCCTATAGACTTAATAACTATATATATATATATATATTGTGTGTGTGATTTTATGGTATCCTCGACCTCGTTTTATTTCGTAAAGTTTTATTTTCAAAATAACTTATATGCTTCGATACAAGTATTGTGTAAATTTAAATAGCAGATTTTGTTAGAGAATTAATTATATATATATATATATATATATATATATATATATAGAGTTTTTTTGTAAATGTATAATATACTTAATTTATAATTGACGATGAATGTGTTAGAAATAAACGTAAGTTTTATAAGGATTAAGTTTTTGTTGAGTATAAATGTTTATGGTTTGCCTAAGAATTTTGCTTAAGAGCTAGAGGGACCATAAAGTTTAAATGATGTTCTTCAATCATCACAGCTCGAGGACGGCAATACATTAGTGATGGATTACGTTGTATCAATGGTTCATAGTTCATAGATGCTGGTATTATATTTGTATATAGATATTGGTTACTTATATTGTTAATGAGCTTATTTTAGATTATGATATTATAAGTCTTTTATTATGTTTATAGCCTCTATAGTATATAATGACGGAACATGAGGGAACATATCGAGTATTATATAATCTCATCTTTATAGTTTTACCATTTTTCTTACCTTTGATAAGTAGAGAATTTTTCAGGATGTTAGCTAGGAATTATTACTCATAACGTCACTGAAGGTCATGTCTTAAGTAGTAGCATTTTGTAAATATTTAATAAAATTACAGATCAGCAACTCCCACAACGCCAAACTATGATGTACATATTTTTTGTTCGCTATAAACACTTTGTATGCGTATAGCAATATATTCGTTTAGTGTTAAGTATAATATTATACAAAGAATTATTTTTTTTATGTTTTGATATTATTATATCCATCAATAATGATATACTCTACGAAATATATGAACTTTAGACTCAAAAGTTCAATATGATCATAGGCGATTAGGGATGGTTATATATTATACTATATAATAGATTGGAGGAACTTGGACTAGAAGATAGTGGTTTGAATTTACTCTCATGATTTACTGTATTTAACTCTATGTCATATTAACATAAATCATGTAAACTCTTATTACTGTCATTACTTACTTAGTTAGATTATATATGTTTATTTATTATTTCATAGAAGAACTTATTATTTTTATGTTATGTTCCTTGATTATAAAATTTTTATGTATATATTATATATATAGTATCTCTGAATGAGTTATTATAACACTTATTTTATATTTGCAATTTTTCGTTGGGATTATGATATTTAGAAGAAATTAAATTAATGATTATTTATATTTGTATAACTAAATTATTAGTAATAATAAAGATAGTATATAAAAATATTTGGTACGTTTACTTTAGCTTTTATATTCGTTGTCAGTATGTATGATAAAAATCACAGGATATATATGCTAAATATTTTAGTTTATAAATTTTAACGATAATGTTATATATGTATAAATTAACATTGAATATATGTGTGAACACCAAACATTATGAATTATAGGTAATAAATTCTGCTATTAAAAAGCAAACGTTTGAGTGTAACCAAATGAGAAACAGATCTTTACTTAACTTATACTGTTGTTTATGGTGCTGGACGTTTGTTTAATGTTTATGTAAGATGCTTGAAATTACGTGAAGTTAGCGTGGCTGTGAAGGTGTGACTGTGAATATGTACGTTGAATTTATATTTTCCTTGAGAGTATCACAAAGGTGGTTATGTTATTAGGTAGTTGGCGCTATTGGATTGACATGTGAATAAGAGAATGCATAAGTTTACATTTATCGTTAAGCAATAATATTACGTGAATGGTTTAGGAGAACTAATGAGGAAAATAGAAGAAATAATGAACTTATTTTGTTATCTAAGTTGTGTGTTTTGTTTGAGTTGCGAAACTGATACTCTCTGAAAGGCTCATGACACATGAAATGGCGATATGAATTTGATTAGACGCTTAATAAGGTAGAGATCAAAAAGGTCCGTTGGTTGAGGTAGTGCGGAGTGTTAGTGATGGTATATGAATGGTTTTTGTGATTACGCTGTGATTTGGTTAACGCGTGAATTTACTGTTTTAAATCCATCCCATATGTCTAACACCTACCCTTCTTTTGCAAATTTGGTAACCATAGTGAATGGATTATTGTTATCTACTAGACAAGAGATACTAGTTATGTTTTAATAGTCAGTTGTGTTTAATATAAAAGTTTGGATAAAACTTTTGGGTTTGTGTCGATTTGAAGTTGTATATTTGGTTTAGGACGAAATTGGAGTCTTGGAGTTGTGAAGTACATTACGGGATTGCTGAATGTAGGATCTATGGATCACTTTTTTGTGTATAATATCTCAACTTTGGTTAGTTCATATATATATTATAAATTTGGTCATGGGAGTTAATGAAACGAAATTCGAGTGTGGCGACTGGGCATGGATAAAAGATAGTTTGGTCTCCGAATTGGTGGAATAGGAAAGAGATATGAATGAGTTGAAATGGAGGGTTGACCCGTTCTTTGTACGTAAAACATATTATATGTTAGTTGCGGATTGATTTGGTTTTGTGTTGGCTGAATCTGAAAAGATTGGAGCCTCTGAGCAGGATTGGTATAACCTTATGGAGAATTTTGGTCATGTGGTAGTTAGAACTGGAAACGTGTGTCATATTGGATAAGCTATAAGCATATTGATTAAGATAGTAAGAGGGTAATAGGGTGTGTGTGTGAGGGATGTATGTCCACGTGTGTTCCATTCTAAGTGTTGAAGTTTTTAGGTTGTCTGGTGAGTGACAAAGTGCCTTTGGAACAGAGTGTGTGTTTGGATGAATAATTTAAAATGTATGTATAATATAAAGGCATTTTGTTTATGTGTGTTAATCTGATAGAGATAAGGGTATCGACGGATGATGCAGTGGTATAGGTATATGATAGGAATAATATGGTGAATGGCAGGAAAAGGTTGCATACGTCATGTTTTTCGATGCATATGAAATCGTTGGATTGAATGTATCAGGGACTCGAAGTCTTGATGTGGCGCTAGGAGTCTTTGACATGTGGTTCATTTGTACAGAGACCTATTTTAATTGTTTAGGCTTTTCACACTTTATGGGCCTCCTCTGCCTCGTCTTTGTGTTATTTCGATTAATAGTATGTCAGGTGGACTCATGGTCGTAGGAAATGCAGAAGCACAGTATAGAATAACGAACAGTTTCAATAGTGGTCTTCAGAATGGGATTCAATCTTTCTAGGGCTCTGTTGCTAGGTTGTAAAGAAGAATGTGATAACCCATTTGAGTGAAAGAGTATTATGACGTAAGTTGTGTGTGTCGATGAAATCATAAATAAAGGAGGGTAATATGAATAGGTAAATAAAATATAAATAAGATAATGTTGTGTGATGGAATTTTGGATCTCGTTATGATGACTGGAAGAACAAATATATATTGACATGATAGCTGAAAAACGACGTGTTGTTGGTAATCTAGGCGGCATTATAGTGCAGGCTGATAGTTAGCGTTGTTGGGTTTGAATCCGACGCGGCAAGCTGGAGAACTGGATAGAAAGGTAAATTGATTTCGATTGAGTCAGGCGTGAAAAAAGGTGGGCTTGAGGAGCCCGTTTATTGTCATTGACATGTCTGAAGGATAGAAATGTGCAGTTTGCGGTGCATAAGATAACGCATTCTATGTAAAGTTTTCAAGGTTGGCATAGAATAAGAGTAGTGAAGTGGCTCATGGATTGTTATTTGGTATCGGGTGACATTAATGGAAGTTTTTGCCGTGACACAACATGGAGTGCCGTAGAGCCGAATGATAAACCATTTACTTATCAGGTCGTTGGTTTGTTGGGGCTTAAACATCTTCAGTCCCGTTACGCGGTCCACTCAGTGGAGGTTATATTACTGTATGTTAAGCTATACGGTGGAGTATCTCTGTCCTGTTGACAGGAGGTTTCCTCTCACTAATGTATATTATAGAGTAGCCATAAAGGGAGACGCGTTAACAGGCTTATGGCATTTCCTTTTTCGTTCTTTTTGTTTCCATATTCCCTTTCTATTCCACTGTCGCGAATTTTTACCCCTACTTTGCGACTAGAGTGCGGCGCCCGGGACGTAGAAATCATCGAAATTTGCTACCTACTCGTTCACTTGCCGATCCAGACAGCTCAACCCACCGCGCCCAAGCGCGAGGACCGTTCACGGAATTGTTGACTCCACTACCCGAGAAAACGATGGTGAGCGAATTCCCGTTAGAACAGAGGGCAGGAGCTCTCCCTCGAAGATCGAAAGGGTCTTTTGGATTTCATCATCGGGTCGTAGGGCCTTGCGTGGTCCGGAACGTTCGTCCGCAACGAAATTCTCTAAGTACAATTTTCTTAATGATGTATTTTATTAATTATTGAAGACTAATGTAATAGAAACAATAATGTATAAAGAAAAATAGATAATCTTGGGTGACCTGTCATCAATTCTTTACAGACTTAGATTCCGTAATTACTTTTTTTTGTTTTTTCTCCAAAAAAAATCCTTAAAGGTATATTCAGAAGAAGTTACTTGTGGATTGAGCACCATCTACGAGATAGTAAAAGTTAATGTGTTTTTCGTGGTTTTTGGCTCTTCCCGCGAGTTCGCTATATTGCCGAAAATAATATTTTTTTTTTTAAATTTTGTGCTCAACGCCATTATCTTTTTTTTTATTAGGTCTCCATAAATATCATTCTTATTAAAATCGATTGTATATTTTAGAGGTGTCAATTTAAAAAATTAAATAGTAATAAATTAATACTTAGAACCTTTGACTTATACTTAGACCTTCGACTCTCAGCACTAAGACCTTCGGACTGGTAGCACTTGACCCTTCTATATAGCACTGTAGACATCGACTCTTATACTTAGTCCTTCGACTCATACTTAGACCTTCGACTTAAGCAGCTTTAACCTTCGACTTATATTAGACCTTCGACTTAGCACTTTGGACCTTCGACTATACTAGACCTTCAGTTATATCGTTCCCTTCGAAACGCTCACATATTCGAGGTTTCAAACGATGTTTATACCCAAAAAGCGTCCCGATCACGTTAGGCGTTTTCGGTTCCCTTCGAAACGTCAATATAATATTGTCGCCTTACGGGAATCGAAGAAGTCGCTGAACGCTTTTCAAATACCAGCTACCTAAGCTAAAACTATCTTCGATCCGATTATGACGTCATATAGTGACGACGTTTCGAAGCAAACTGATATAAGTCGAAGGTCTAGGTGCTAAAATCTAAAAAATTTCAAAGAAAATAGTTCACAAAAAAATTTTTAAAGTCAAAATTTCGAAAAAGTATTTTAATTTACAAAAAAAATTTGAAGTTTTTTCTTTCGGATTTTTTCGATCGATCATTTTATTTTATTAGATAAAAATAAAAATTTACAAAAAATTTTTGAATTTTTTTCTTTCGGATTTTTTTTAACTTTCGCACTTAGACCTATGATCAATGTTCATGGTATTTCCACTTATCAGATGGAATATATGATTCAATGGTGATATTTGGTTCCCAGATAATTGATAGGCATAAATACATTGTCGAAATAAAAAAGTTTCTACGATGGTCATTTGTGGTTAAAAGATGGTATTTTTTTATATACTTGGTTTTTTTTTAAAATTTTTAGAAAATATGTTTTGCCCGCTATGTTGTGATTGTAAATTTCATGTCTCCGTTTTTTTTTTGGGTGATTTGTTTTTTCTATGTTTTTCTATGTTTTTCTTTTCTTTGCAGAAATTCGGTAACACGTCCTCACAGATATACTAAACTTAACATGAATTCAATTTCTTAGATAATATCTCTGTTGTCGGTTTGTGTTTTTCCGGGTTTTGAATGAGTGTTTTGCTTAGATAACTATTTCTAGTATATTTTGTGTGTTTTGTGATATGATGTGGAGTATGGGTGGTAATATTTTAATAATCATCAGAGGTTCTCTGATTTGTTTGTGCGAGCGAATGTGTTGATTCTTGTCGTTGTTTATTACTAGGTATTTATTGTTAGGTTCGTTTTATTGAAAATAATAATAATAAGTTTTGTTTTTTTAATTAAATAATATAAGATTTATAAATATAATTATTGAGTGTGATTTAATTTTATTTCTTCTGTGGCGGTTTGTTTTTGTGTCTATAATAGAGCTTCAAATTATTTATAATATTTTTGTTTCAGTTAGGGTTTTTTTGTTAATCTGTGGTCAGTTTGTGTTTGTATACGTGTTCTCGTTTAGTATCGCAGTTTGGCCTTAGCGAATGTGATGTCTATCGGTACATTCTGTCTGGATATGAATACGGTAGTTGTTTCGATTGCTAGCGTGCCTGTGTGGAAGTTGAGTAGGATATCGTTTAGTTGTTATCTGGTTAGAAGGGTTCTTACATTCATTGGTATTGACGATTTGATTTCGTTGAAAAATACTACTGACGTTTCCTTAATCCTTTTTTTTTACACCCGAAAGTTGGAATTGGAATAACCATAATGGAGAAGAAGAAAGTAGAAGAAGGAAAATTACACAAATTTAGCGACCAACGCTGTTTTCGAAACATTATCCTTCTTAGATTTATACAACAATGTTTCGGATTCGAAAAATTCGCTATAATTACACGCTGAGATTCATGTCGAATTTGATTATGAATTTATATTATGTAATAAAATATGGATTGGGTATGAAAGAATTAAAGGTATAATTCCTATTTATTATTTATTTGCTACTTTATTTTCTCTCCTCACCTCCACTCACGTTATTATATTATTATTATTGACGGTATGTTGTCACCAGTATTAATTATTATTCGGATTCGATATATTTATTAATTTTTATGACATTTATTCTTTATTCTGGAATCATATACTATAAATATATTATTATTACCAGTTTCTAAATATTATTTATTAATTATGGCGAACCAGAATCAATCTCCCTATTGATACTATTGACACGTGTAATTATAATTGGATTAATTAGTCTGACTGAAAAAGATATTAAAACTGCGAGTTAAGATTTCCGTGTGCTGCTAAATTAACAGTCTCGAATTAAGTTTTTATTTAGGAACTTTTATTATTAAAGGGTTCGAATATTCTAGGAGGAATGTTTTAAATCGTCATCTATTATGTTTTATTTTTATTTAGAATTTATTATTATTATTATTAATTTCATGGTATTATGAATACTCATTTATTCATTAAATTTATACGAACATTCTAAGATAAGATTTAATACATATTTTCAATCATAATTATCTTTATTTCGTTATCTTAGAATAATTAGATTATCAATTATTTATTAAGACAACTAAAGCTCTCTTATTCTAGTACACTACGAACGATCTATTCTTCACTTATTATTAGAAATTGATAAATAATATATCTTAATTATATGCTTGATTATCTCGCAGATTTAGCTTCTCCTAAAAAGGCCGGCTATGCCATGCCGATTCAATTAGGAAATCCGGACAGACATTGGGGAGAACTACCACATCAGATTCTGATCATGAAAGAAACCAGCTGATATACTTATTTGCTCCTAATGATATAGCGAATGCTTCTATCAATAGAAACGTTTTCAACGCTTTCAAAAATTTCCCTTCGTTAAACGAATTAATTGTGTATAACTTTATTTATTTTTTATTTGAATATATTTTTTTTTATTTAGAGGAAATTATTGGAATTTTTTTTCACAATTATTTTTTTTTTTATTTTATTATTTATTTTTTTATTTTTTTTTATAACGGGAAGGATAAACAACAAAAATGGATACTATGACTTATTCTGTGGGACTTCGCTTATTAAGACGCATCGGACGCGAACGAAACTGCTGTTGAAAACGGCTAGTTACATAGCAACTATTGCTGCATAACGATGTGAAAAATTCTAGAATTACTTTTCTGTTTTTCGTCTGAAGAGAATATATTTCCCAAAGATATGACAAATTGGCTTTTATAGACTCACATACGGGGCAGAGGAAGGCCCTAATGCAAGGAGGAGGTTGTTTATCTCAAATATGTTACGACGTTCACGCAATAATTGTTTCTGACTAGAGACAGGAGCCAAGCCCAAAGTAGTATGATCAGCTTCATATTCTTAATTTTATTGTGGCGCCGATAGACCAATCGACACACCGACCAGTTCGCTGCGAAGCCGCCGCTATATTCTGACGGCTGTGGCGATGGCGGGAACGTCCTTCGAGGCTGATTGTCTAGACGAGCTACACAGTCGAAAAGTTGGGCTCGTGCCATTTGTGTATAGGTTTTGAGCTTTTGTGATGTGAATTTTGGTTGTTGGTGATTGGTTTGAATTTCATATCAAAAAGGTATGAAAATATGAATATGAAAAGAAGCATAAAGAAAAAAAGCATTTAAAAAGGAACAATATAATAAATTTATTAATACCTATATTTATAAACAAGCTCAAAATTATTCTTATGCTAGTTTTCGCAAAAAGTGAGAGCATTTTATCGTAAATTGATGAAATTTTTAAATTATTAATACCTTTCTGGCCAACTTATTACCATCAACTATCATTGTATTAACACATATATCACAAAGATCACTTTTATGAACGATACACTGAGATTTGAAATATTAACCATCCTGTGCTCGTTGTCATCTCTGCATATCACTCGAAATCATTAAGATCATCATTCATCTGCATTAGTGTTACTGGATCATTTCTTTTAACCATCCAGCTACATTACCCGGCCTTATTATCATTAACTCCAGTGTGACTTCGTATTCGAACAAAGTGACCAGTTTATACAATACGGGTTATCATGGCCCCAAATTAACGGCGCACTACCATATTAATCCAATAAAAACTATTTATGTATTCTTGGGACATTCGGAAATATTTAGATTACAGACCTTGATTGTACGCGAAGAACGTATTAAATTACAATCGTCAGTACTGATTCTCTTCTTGGTATTTGGATATCAGGTGGAAAAGGGCGAGTTCAAATTCAACTCCCCTTATGGGAAGTCCAGTGTTTTCCTTTAATTGCCATCCTTCCTTGGGATGGGTGCCTCACTATAACAAAACGACCCCCGTTCGAACGGTTCTTTAAGATGACGTACCGGGCCTTCTTTCTCCTTTGCATTTTCCCGATGTTTACGTATTGACTATGCTATTGAACCACGGTTATCATCTTCATCACCTGATTTTCGGGCCGTATAAGGAGGTGAGACGGATTATAGTCCCGCGCACTTTCTTATTGGGCAACTGATGGTGGGAAAATTCTGTGCGTGGGGATTATGTAGTGTAAATCCGGTCGGAGTGTAATTTCTCCATCCATAACTTGACTTACTTGGAAATCAAAATACAAGATACTGGGGTCTCGCTGCTAATTCGCAAGCACAGCTTTCCGGCAAAGTAGCGATGAATACAAAATGATATCAGTTGGAAGAAAATAAGCAATTTTTAAAAAATTTGTTAGCATTTTCGCGCCTTGGGAGAATTAAAGATGGTTTTCTCTGGTGTTTTATATGATATTTGTCAGGTGTCTCCAAATCTAGAGAAAGTCGTGGTGCTCTTCGGTTACGAAGAAATTACTCCTTGCAGAATTTATAATCTTTTGAAAATTACTCGTTTTTTGAAAAGAGGACTAGAATTTAATTTTGATCTTCGTATGTTAAATGAACAAATGGAACAAAAAAATATAAAATACTATCCCGAATGCGATAATCTTGACCACATAGCAACTATCGATCAACTTTTCAAAAAACTTATTATAACTATAACCCGAGATTTATTTATGTCGATTATATATTTTATTTCCACATTCCATTTACTATTATTATTATTCGATATTGGAAAGCTTGTTATATATTCCATTCGTGCCTCTTTTCAGGAATGTGAGTCAGGTTTTTCCCACTAGATATATTTTTTGTATAATTATTTACATGATGGTAAACAAATTACCATAGGATATCCATAAAAGGAAATACTACATATTCATATTATTGGTAGATCATTAATTATTCACACTTATGAGGTTTCACACATATAATTCTTAGTGAAGGCGGTAAATTCATTTAGGTTTATTTGTTTACCTATGTTCAGCTTTGTTCCTGCTTAGTTTCTTTTATAAGAGTTTTTTATTTATCTATTATGGGGACCAAATTTATTTTGGAGGTAGGGTGGAGAACAATTATAGCAAACATAATCAATTTTAATCTTATTAAGTTTGTTTTTTATCCATCTATTAGACTGTCATCTGATATATTATTACATACACTTTTTTGTTGAAGTCTGCTTGGAATCCGTATAATGGAAGGTTACGCTAGCTTAGAAGAATGCACAGAGGTAGGAGGAAGAAAGAAAGGAAAAATAGAGTAAGAATTTTAACTATTAAATAAATAAGTTGTTTCCGAATGTGAAGTAATAAAAATAGATTAATTATATATATATTATCCAGCAAACCTAAATACAATTTTATTTTTATTGATATTAATATTAGAATTCTTTATTTACCTAATTTTTACTTAATATAAGTTACTTTATTTATTATTCAATTTTATTTAATATTCCTATGCCTATTTTATTTCACTACTATATCCATCCTTGGCGTTTTTATTTTAACATACTTTATGTTTTTAATTATAATTTTTCGATCAACTGTGAATCGAAAATTCTATCACAAATTATATTAATGTATTCAAAACAAATATTTATTATTATTATTATACCTTAATTTCATACTATATACTATTAACTTTTTTCTGAGACTTTATATTATCTGCGAATCCTTTTATTAAATCAGATAAGTAATTAAAAAACCTGGGTTATTATTCCAATATTTATGTTAGATATTTTATCGATCGAATCTTAATTTTATTTTATTAGATATAAATAACAAAAATTTAAAATTAATATTTAAAAATTTAGATTTAATAAAAATAAATATTAATATTTATTTTAGATATATAAATATTATTAATTTAAAATCGATTTTTTAAAAAAATAAAGGAAAATGATAAAAGGAAAATGATGATAAATATACAAGAACTATCTGCATCTAATCATTTTGTCTGCAAAATTTTTTAACCCGAAATATTTTTTTGTTATTTTAAAATTATTTAGTTATAATATTTTAAAATGGAAGAGATGGAATATTTTTAAAAACATTACAGAGTATTACCTGATGCGAGCGGATTAATGTTTTTTAGATCTCGTTAGATTTAATCTATATTTAATATTATTTGCTTTATTGAAAATAATAATTAATTTATTTATTTTTTTAAAAAAATAAATAATGAATAAATAAATTCAACTGATATAATTTTATTTATTTCTCGCCTACTATATAAAAGAGAGCTCACAAATATTATATATATTTTATCATTAGGTAACGTGGCATATATATATCTGAGTTGTATAAACGTCCGTATTATATCTCATGCAAAATTTCCACTTAGAATTGTGATGCTCTTCTATTTTTGTTTTAACCTTAATCATTACCAGTTCATCTCTCTCATTTCCCTTCGCACTAAGGGTAATATCAGTTCGAAACACAGCCGTAACATTCCCTTGTGGAATTTATAAATAGAAGTCTTTTAAAATATACCAGTAGAAAATTGGGTCTTTTACATTCATTGGTATTTATAACGATATGATTTTTCGTTTAGATAACCCAAATATACTATTCTTATTTATTAATAGACGTTCACTCGATTTAATCCTTTATATTTACAAACTAATTACGACGACGAATAACTCGATATGGAGAAGAAGGAAAGTAAGAAGAAACGTATAGAAAATAATCATGCAATATTTAGCTTAATCTAAATATCGCTGTTTTACCGTCAAACATTACTTACTTCTTAGATTATTATATCAACAATGTTCGGTATTATTCGAGAAAATTAATCGCATAGCTGAGTAACTGGCGATTTTAGATTATGAATATTATTTTCTGTTGAAAAATACATGGTTGAAAGAATTTATAAAATTTATCGACCTGCTCTTTTCGCTTAATTGGAATATTACCGGACGGATACGGGTGCATTAAAAACCTCGACGATATTTCACTATGCCTTATTCTAAAATAAACGCCATATAAAATAATCCCGTACATATTAGGCGACTAGAATCAATATCTCCATTAATATAGACATGATCCAGAGTATTATATGGTTCATATGTAATAGACGAAAAAATATAAACTATATAACGGTGATTATCCGTTTCGGTGTATATAATAACTGCTTAAAAACAGTCCAAGTATATTAGGATAATTGAGGTTCCGAAAATACAAAAGTTTAAGATCTCTATGATTTTTTTATATTTAGATTAATATACCGGTATGTAAAACCTTTATATGAAAATTAACTTTATATGAACATTTACTTGAAAGATAAACATACACCATTTAATTACTTTATTTCGCGTATCTATGTATAATTAGAAATTAATTATTAAAGAATAAACAACATAGCCTTTACTCGTACAATTTCACTTATTTATATTATAGACGTACTGTTCTCAGAATTATGATAAAATATTTTCTATCTTTTTCCAAATTTTAGTTCTCTATAAAAATATAAAAATATGCACATAATACCGCCAAATTTTGAGATTAATTTAAAGAAAATACATTAATGAGACTGGTTACTCATAAAAGAAACCAATTAGACTGATATTTACATATAATGATATTAATATCGAATGCTTTTGCTTAATAAAGATAGAAACGCTTTACAAAAGGATCTCGGTTTCTTCTCACGTATTATAAAACGAAATAATTGTGTCGGACATATAACAACATAGAGGAATTTTATGGGAAAATCTCATCACTACAATCTTAACTTACGTTGGAAACAAATTTTGAGTAAGTTCGCTTAAACCCATGGAACCGGTCTTGATTAAAGAACGGTATTAGTTTATGTTGAATGACCAAGTGCTATGTTTAAAGCAACGTCATTGACATTCTACATGCGGAAAAACAGGGACCAGCATGGTTAGTGTGATTAATAAACCGTGGAATACCCGATATGGTTGACGCATTTATCTAGAGTTTTTGTAATTCGCTATATGATGACCCGGAAGAGGATATATTAGCTCCCAATACGACATTATTAATGTCGCCTTCAGATTGGACTACCACACTATCTAGAGTAAACTGGTCCACTGAACATGGGGAAGATATGTATCTAACAGATTGGAAAAATAACGGGTAGCTAAAAGCAACCCAACGGAACATAGTTTCTATTTTAATAGTTGGTAATGGCAGGTAGAGCAAATCGACTAACATGAATTCGCCAGAATATCTGACATGCACGACATTTCTCAGTCCGAAAATTTCCAACAATTTTCTTTTATTTATCACGTAAAAGAAATGAATGGATTTTTTCGAAGTTTTGGGATGCATAAAATAATTATGTAAATGAACTGAGTATTAAAGAGATGAATGCTAAATATTTAAAAAAAAAATCTACTTGGAATGCAAAAATTATTACTACTCATAATCGCATGGAAAGAATATAATAAACTGAAAAAATTTTTTTTTTTTTTTTTTTTCTTGTTTCTTTTTAGATTGTGTTTTCAACGATAAGTTTGGAGTAAATTTTGTAACTTTAATAAATATGGACAGACATATTTTGTAACTTTAATAATTATGGGCAGACATATTTTGTAACTTTAATAAATATGGGCAGACATATTTACATGTTTACCTTTTTTCAGGAAACTACTTTGCTGTGCCCCTTGATGATCACCAATTTCAAGAACTAGAAAATAATTCAAGTTTGAATGATTTTCTTGATTCGGGAAGCACTCAAATTCTTGGATCTCATTTTCTACCTTCCGAAAAAAGAATAACCCCAGTCCTTTCATTGATTATATTTAACACATATCACAAAATATAACTTCATTTTAATGCCGCTATTTCAAAAGATGCGGATTAACTCTGGGCTCTAATCTAATCGATTGAGATGCTGTGATCTATTCCTTAGAACTGATAGACGTCCGTCTTGTTTCGGTCATTGATGCATTTTTTCTTCTGCGCGAGTGTGTGGTTTATTCCTGATGGTAAGAGTTGATATATTCTATCATGTTATAAAGCGTATCAAAATTTCCTTTAATTTGGCACCATGCCTAGCTGTATGTTGGCGTTAGTGGAGATTGTGAAATTGTGTGCCGGCTTTATTTGGAGTGATACAAGTGATCGTCGCGGTTCTCTTAGCCGAAACTTGTTTAACTTTAACTCTGGATAAGGTTTGAAACAGTATAAAGTGAAGGTTTCTCGCACTAACCGTCAGCATTATTCCGAATTCTTCTCGCGGCAAAGTAGCTGCATGGATGACGTGGCACATAAATGAGTGTATCAGTTGAAGAACAGAGGTGCAGGTATGGGTGACGGGAGAGTTGCTAATTTTTACAAGAGTACATTTAAAAAAGAATTAAGATGTTTTTCTCTGTTTACGAGTATTCTATAACAACTTCGTCAATGTCTTCAAATTTATTAATATGTTGTGGTGCTCTTTGGTTACGAATACATTAAATACTTAACTTTTAATAATCTTCTTGATAAATTACTCCTGGAACTGTTCCTTTTTGGGCACTTCCGTTGGGCTGTGGGTTTCGCCCACAAGAGGAGATCTAGTGGTTCAAGAGTTTTAGATCTGCATTCTTGAAACAGCCTTGCGACACAATGTTTTTAAGTAGTGAACAATGGACAATGCATGTTATAAAGTAACACTATAAGCCTGAATAAGTTGCGATAATACTCTTTACACACTAAGGGCAACCATGCCACTTTGAGTGGGACAATAGTCACTTATTCCACAATATATGGGAAAATTATTGTACACACATAAATGAGCCTAGTTTACTATGATGGTTATTGTGGAAATTC
>JABUQX010023298.1:10000-12500 GCA_015478945.1 Trachelipus rathkii | reverse complement strand
ATATGAAGGCAGAAAAGAACAAACTAAAAGAAAAGATGGAGCTGAATTGGAAGAACATTAAGTTATTGTAAAAGAACCAGATGATAATTACATGACTCATGTTACACCAGATTCTGACAAGACCCGATGTATTACTGATGAAATATTAATTTCCTTAATTGATTCTAATAACGAGATTTCCCTTTAAGTTATTCTGTACGATGGGACTTCTGTTAACACTGGAAGAGTTGGTGGAGTTTAGAGAATGATTGAAATATATACGGAAAGAAAGAAACAGTGGTTAATTTGCCTCTTTCATGCAAATGAACTCTCATTCAAACACATATTCGGAGCAATTGATGGACAAACATCAGGACCAAAAAACTTTTAAGGGGTGCCATTGGAAATAAAACTGAAGATGTGAATAAGCTGGTTGATTTTGAACTTGTAAACAGCACCCTTAAAAAGATCCCCAAGATATCGTTAAGTAAACTAACACTGACCTAAAATATTTGTATGAAATGTGTATTAGTATAAAATCGGAAGAATATATCGCCATCTTTAGCCAAGAAATTTCCAGGTACTCTTTATCATGCCAGATGGCAAACAAAACCAAACATGATCTTACGGTTAAACGTTTCCACAAAACTTCCAAGCAAAGCTTCCAAACCTAGTAAATATAATGATGAAAGTTTATGCACCAGAGTGGTTTTGGATAAAGTCACATCCAAAGGCAACTGATGGTGCGCGTAATTTTTGGTAACTGATGTGCCAACTTAAAGACGTGGACAAATACTTGCTATGACTATGGAACGTGTACTAAGAAGCAACTCGTACTTTGCCCACCCTAAGAATGTATTACTTGCAATGTTAGAGGACACAAGAAAAGAGAAAGAGATTTAGATGTTGAACGAGTTATTCGAGCAGAGCAAGGAATTCCAATGCGTGAGTTTTTGAACTGCCTAAAACACCCTTTATGCAGATGATTTTTCAACATAGTTGATTTGAAAAAGAAACAGTTAGCCACCCGTTTTAAGAAGGTTTAACAATCGTCAGTAAAACAATTTATAAATAAACCAATTAACACTGTTTTGCTTCCAACAGAGCCAGGGTGTTGAGCATGCAGTAAATGTAGTTACACAAGCGCCACAAGAAATAATTGGATATGAAAACAGACCTGAGTATATTTTGAATGTAATCCAGAAAAGAACTTAAGGAATTCCACGGCAAAAAAACACTGGTCCCAATAACTATTTAAATTTATAAAAAGATAAATGTTAAAAGTCTCGCTCGTTTTTCTTATTTTTGGGAATTTGATAGTATTGTCTTTTCTTTGCATATTTTGATTTATAATCATGCCTAACAGATATATATATATATATATATATATATATATATATATATATATATATATATAATAATATAATAATAACATATATATATATATATATATATATATAGCAGCAGGAATCGCCAGTAATATATATATATATAACTAATAATATATATATATGTATATATAACTTAATATATATAATATATCTATATATCTATATAAATATATAACTATATATATATATATGTATATAATAATATATATATATATATATATATATATATATATATATATAATATATATATATATATATATATAATATATAATATATATATATACATAATATATATATATATATATATATACCTATACAGATATATATATATATATATATATATATATTAGAGAGGGTCAAAAATAATTTTCAAAAACTACAGTGTGGACGTCAGTATCAAGAGATAAATGCTGTGTGCTATAAATTTCAAGGTTGTTCGACACCCAAAACCCCTCACTCACACAACCACCCCCCCTCCTGAAAAATTAGAAAAATTAGAAAAATAAATTATTACTCTAATATATATATATATATATATATATATATATATATATATATATAACCTTATATAATAATAACTATATATATATATATATATATATATATATATATACTATACTATATATATATATATATATATATATATATATATAAATATAATAAATTATACGATAATATATATATATATATATATATATATATAAATATAATAAATTATTACGATAATATATATATATATATATATATATATATATATATATATATATATATATATATATATATATATATATATATATATATATATATATATATATCAAAAGAGAAAGAGAGAAAAGATAATACAACACACAATGAAAGTTGCTAAAAGATTTCTACCACTATTAAAAAAAATTAGTCAAATTAATTAATTAAATGTTCCGGGAAATTTTTATTTGAAAAAGAATTAAAAAAAGTTTTATAAATGCCTTCTTGGTCACGTGCGTCTGATAAGTAGCCCCAAAAGTCATGTTAAATTTACTCAGTCTCCACGAATCCTCAAATAAAATCGAACTGTGTCTAATGGTAGACATTGAAACTAAATCTGAAACAGCAGTTTTAGTTTAAATTTAGAATAAGATGTATGTATATAA
>JABUQX010023297.1:25000-33211 GCA_015478945.1 Trachelipus rathkii | reverse complement strand
TTCGTATTGAGAGAGCACGTAGACAAAGTTGTAAGAATTATATATATACAATATATATATATATATATATAATATATTATAATATATTATATAATATATATATATATATTTATATATATATATATAAATATAAGTTTAATAAATATAATTTACCTTATAATAGTTGATAAATTATATGATGATTACAAAACGTATGAGGTGAGTCACGAGGTATGAAATTAATGATATAAGAACATAACAAACTTACATATCTTAAGCACACTAATAAATCGACTAATATTCATTTAGAAGAGTTTTCCTGTGGAGGCTTACTAACAAGTAAGTAGCTAACATCTGGAAACAAACTTATACTGTGTATTCTACACTTTTTCAAACATAAGTCTCTACGATATTTTTATATGGGGTAATTTTTTACTAATTAGCGTTGTGAGATTAATTTATATATGAAGGTTAACTAAACAATCCGAAATAGTTTTAACCCAGAATTAACTTAAACTAGAGACAACGAGCTAATCGATTTAACACGCATTCTTCAACCGCTGCTCAGGTAGCCGAGGGTAAAAATTACCAACGCCTAGAGCAAATTTTTTTGTTTTTTCCTTCCAAAATCATATTAACGTCTATGAGATATGGGTGGCGAAAATGGAGAATTGGGTGGAGTTAGGGGGTAATGGAGGCATATGTGTATGCTCACACATAGAAATCGCCACCTTACGCTTGTCACTGTGGGCTCCGTGGGGCAGAGAAGTTTGTGGTAGAATTTAACCCAACGTCTACCGTTTATGTTTTTTCTTTGTAGTTATATTACCTGACGAGGCGGAAACCTTTAAATGTATGGTTTGTATTAAGTTTGTTATGGGAGTGGGCATTCGTTTTTAGTGTGGTGGACAACGCGCATCATCAGGAGTGCGAGCTGCGGGTGAAATGTTTCTCAGGTAAGCGCGCGCCTTTTTTATCGAGATTTGCGCTGCATGGCGTACTTGTAAAATTGGTTCTTGGGTATTTGAAAAAAAATGCACGGTAACGGGGATTTGTGCGGGTAATGTGTGCGGGTGAGGGCGGATGCCAGTACATATTATTTAACGCTGACCCGTGTGCACAGGTTGTGATTATTAATCAAATTATCAGCAGGTCTATGATGTGCTTGGTGCGCGTGCTGTAAAAGGCGCAATGCGCAAATCGAGACATGAGTTGTGGTGCGGTGCGGTGCGGTGACAAAAATATTTCTCATATTTTTAGTGCGTGAGGCGTGTGTGCTTTATTCTTAGTGCGAGTGTGGCGTGACAAATAATTTTTGAGGTGGCGAGTTTGTCGTGGTGTGAAACCTACTACTCAGTGCTTTGTTCTATATTTCTTCTATACTGAGAGATGCGGTACCTCATACCCCAATATTATTAATTCACGATGCTCTATATCAAGCGCCAGGAACTTGTATAAGTAGAAAAATGGAGGTGATAACTTTATAGATTGAATTATTAAATAATACTTTTATATGGATTAAGGTTAGGGCGGAAGAAATATATATATATAATAAATAATACATAAATAATAAATTGGCGAAATGTATATATTAAATATGAATGACCTTATATATATATATATATTATATATATATATATACTTAATATATAATAAAGGTGAGTTACGGTATTCCAATCATATTAAATATATATTTATTAGTCATTTATCGATATATAGATATGGCATAGATATATATATATATATAAGAACAATTGATTTATATAATAATAAAATATAATTATTTATTATATATAATATATTTATATATATTTGATATATATATAATATATAGGTCAGTGAATACTGCTCTAGTTATACTATATACTCATAGATTACATAAAAGTTTATATGTTAGTATATAATATTAATTGAGGTTATCAATATAGGGCTATATATTGAGATATATCATTATAATTATAAATATATATGTATATATATTCAGTGTATAGTGAATATAGTAGATTGAAGATAATAAAATATGAGGGTTAGTAATATAAAATTAATAATAATATAATATTGGTATATATGTATATATATAAGTATAATTCTTATATTATCATTTGGACTATTATGTCCCTTATAAACGCTTTAATGTGAAGTATTATTAATTTAGGGCTAAAGTATAATATATATATTATATAGTATACTATTTATAACCTATACTATAGCCCCTAGTGAGGGTATATATAGTATTCTAGTGATGATATGTATAATATGATGATATATAGGTATATATTAAGGTGATATATATTATATCAAGTATAATGTATTATATATATAATATATTATATATATATTATATTAATAGTATATATATATATATAATATATATATATATATATATATATTATAATATATAGTATATATATATATATATATATATATTATATATAATCTGCTATAATAATTCATATTTGAAAGGGAATTCTCTTTTGGATCCTCAGAAACACTGTGAAGTGCGAGGAATGACGTGAAATATGACCCCGTAGAGATGATGATTTTGTTAGTAAAAATTGGCGGTAATGTATTTTTGGAAATAGACGTGGTGATATTAATGAACAAAGAGAAAGAAAAGGACCAAATTAATTATTAAATTACTCCAAGAAAAATTAGAAAAATGGTTGAGATTGATGACGATAAAGATTGTGCAAGTACCTCGTCACTTCATAGGTTATTTTGAATCCTGCATACCCGTTCAAACCCTTTAATATATATAACTATATCTGAGTATATATATATTATATATAATATATATATATATATAATTATATATATTATATATATATATATAATATTTACTATAATATATATATAATATATATTATAGTAATATATATAATCTATATTATATCTAATATATATATATATATTATATTATATATATAGTTATATATTATATACTTAATTATTAATATATCGATTATTATATATTTATATATAGTGTGTAATAAGTAGATAATATATATATATAGTGGATAATAATGGATATAGGTATATATATGAGGGCCTTAAAGCTGCCAAACATATTTAGGCATATTTAGCATAGTTTAAAATATTATCATTTATACATAAAAAAAATTAGAGCCCACTTTCATTTCATTTCTTGGAGGCAGTAGAGTCATTAAATGGCGATGTGAATGAAAATATCGATGATTCTACACATTTTTTGTTTATTTTAAATAAATTTTAATTAAAAATTTTTTTTTTTATGTTTTTATTTAAAAAAATTGTGGATATTAAAAAAATATGTGTTTTTTTTTTGGGTTTCATTTAAAAAAAGTAAAAATGACTTTGTTTGAAAGGTTTTTTAAAAAAATTTTGTTTTCTATGAAAAGAGTTTGTCTCAGTCATTTGTTGCGGAATCCACCCGAAAGAGAGTGGAGAAGCGACTATTTGAAGATGTATGCATGTCAAATATAAGGAGTATTGACAACAGGACAAAACCCGTATGTTTATGTAATTCAAAAAAAAAAAAAGGTTTTAATAAGGAATTCATTAAGCGTGAAAAATTTGACCAACGGCTACCAACTATGTGATTTTTTAGAAAGAGGTATGTGATGGACAAGGAGGTTTATAGTCCGTTGCTGCCATCTGACAGGGTTAACTTTCATTGTCCACTAAAAAGCGAAAGTCTCAACATACGCAACAGCTGAATCAAAGAGGCAATCTCAATCAATATAACAACACAAAAACGATCAAAATATTATTATATTAATTTTCTAATTTTTTTTTTTGTTAAGTTGTTTATCTTTTATTTTTTTTTTTTTTTATTATTATTATTTTATAATTATTTACTTATGATTATTATTAATTATTATTCGGGAGATTTATTATTATTATTTTATTGATTATTATTAATTATTTTTATTATTATTGAGTATTATTATTTTTATGTGGACCACATAGGATCAATCAACAAACACCAAATAACGTGTGCGAGCCATATCGCGCTGCATCGTTCACATACCTAAACATTTGGCTGGTAAAATGCTGCTCTAAACTGACACCATAAAATTCAGTCCCCGTATCGAAAACGTCAATCTTTAACGAATGAAACAACCCCAGGGTTTCGGGTTAGACAAACATCTGTTAGTTTCCGGCTTCATATGAGAGGGTGGATGAAAAAGAGAAAGATGGGACAACAAGCCATTCAAAAAGGCGTGTGAAAAAAGATAAATTTAGTTTTTTGAAGAGGAGAATAGACAACAAAGAGAACGGTGGATATCAATTAACAACGGATGAAGATCTGTTGCTTGTTCTAATCAAAGGTATGAACACGCGATTGCAACTAACTGGTTTCTGAAGGCGGTAAAATTGCTATGGCGTATAAACAATGTATGGTCATAACACCGTACACATGGGGCTCAGGGACATACAACAACAATTCGATTCACAACACAAAATATAGTATGATACGAATTATATATTATATAGTATATATGATATATATATATATAATATAATATAATATATATATAATTATATATATATCTATATATATATAATGTAGTATATATATTATATATATATAATATAGTATATATAATTAAGAAATCAATTATATATAATAATAAAATTATATATATATATTAAGATATATAAGATATTAGTTAGAGTTAGTAAAAGTATTAAAGGTTTATTTAATAACAGTAGATTACAACTAATAATTTTTATCAATTTGTAAGATATTAATATAAAGATCTTGAAATTGAGCAGGTTTATTATTATTTTTTTTTCCTATTATTTTTATTTTCAGCATTTTTAATATATAGATTTCGTTTTTCTTATTAATTTTCTTTTAAGTTTTTATTTTTCTTCTTCTTTATATTTATATTTTGTTAAAAGTTATTTATTTATTTATTTATTTTAATTTATTTTTTTTTATTTTAAGAGCCCTAACACAGGTCAAGACAACCTCCGATCGCTAACCCTAACCCCGAGAGACTACATCCAACGCCCATGTCAAGCGTTCGAACCTTAGCGCTTCACGTCTCAGCGTCTTCATGCCTTTACGTCTCCACGGATTTAAGGTGTATAACAATTAGACAGCGAGTGACCCGCCGCATCCCCTCTTGGTGGACAGCTATAATATATATATATATATATATATATATATATAATATATATATATATATTATATATTTATATATATATATATAATTGATATAATTATATATATATAAGGAAATAAGTTTTAGGTCAGTAAAAGCAACTTGTTCATTTTAATCCCTTTAATACATATTAGAAACTAAATAATCACAGACATACATATTTTAAAAAATTAACTAAAGTTAGCAAACAATGCTAAAATCGTAAATATATTTTCAAGGTTATTATTTATAATTAACAATTATGATTTACGATTATATATTATATATATAATAATATTATATATATTATATATTATATATAATATATATTATATATATATATAATATATATATATATATATATTATATATTGATATATAATATTATATATATATTTATATAATAATATATTATATATTTATGTATATATATATAATATATATATATATATATATAATATATATATATATTAAGATTAATATATATATATTTATATATATTATTATATATATATATATATATATATATATATATATATATATATATATATATATATATATATATATATATATATATATATATATATATATAACACTATTCAACCCTATCATGGAGCTTTATGAGGATTTCAAATTTAAACATTCTAAGTGTTTACAAATATGCTTATCATTTGCGTTGTTGTTCCTCAAATAGTTTCTTATCTCTTCAATACCGTCCGATAGCACATATGTAAAAAGTTCTCTCTCGGATATCATAGTATGTTTACTGTCAGGATCAGCATGCGTTAAATACTTTTCGGCTCCATTCGTTTTCCTAAATAGTATAGATGAATTTCTGCAACGTTCATAGATTTTAAGAAGTTTTCAATGACAGTTTCAGTATCATCAGTTAGGTTTTTCTTAAATGCACAATATTCCTGGTATAACATAGAATGAGCTACAGCTACGTAATTACCCAGTATTTCAGTCTTCTTCATCTGCATTAATACCCTCTTGCGAACTTCAGACATATATTTCAGCCGCTGTATACCTTTAATACTGATTCTATGAGTAGTAGGATCAAATGTACATGATTCATTACACGTCTTCCATACTAGAAGTTCCATACTGTGTGTAATTACATACTTAGAAAAGGCGAGAGTAAGTTGTCTACCATCGTTACCCTCTCTTAGGCTAATAACAATCTTCGGGGAGTCTAAAAATTCGTTAGACTTAGAGTACTCCTTGATCCATTCTTCAACGTGGTGACATATACAGAGTAGTTCATCCGCGCTCATAAAAATACGTTTGTTACTAGAGCATATAGGGTGATTAATACATGTAAAAAATTCAAACCCATTAGGTTTTCTTTTATATAAGAATGAAACACCGTAGCCAGGGATCTTGACTGTCCATTGTACAATATCTTCTATAGAGGTATATCTGTTAAGAGGGGTCATGATATACACACGGTAATACACTTGATGAAAATAAAACACTTTCAAGGCAGAGTATAGAACTTGTTCAACGTTTAACAGCTAAAGTGACTATGGTTTTAAAATGAGTTAGGCCTTTAAGTAATATAACATCCCTGTTCAAATACAGCTTTTAAAGAGGTATGATAATTTTCATCCAATCACATAAAGACAAGCATATGAGATAAGGGATATTCAACCAATCACTGTATAAACCGAATGTAGATGAGGAATATCTCAACCAATCACATATTAGGTTAAAAGGAGATAGGATATATTTCGTCCAATCACAGGAAAGGCGAGAATTTCCCTCCTTTTCATTCTCAAAAGAGTTCCCTGAAACAATTGTGTTTCAGATAAAATAATATTTATTTTGGCTTTTGTTCTTACTTGTTATCATGTTTCGTATTGTTAAGATTCGTATTCAGCCTTACCCATCGGCGTTTGTAGATATTGCGTATATCATCTGATTATCAGGAGTATATATATATATATATATTATATATATTTATATATATATATATATATATATATATAATATATATATATATATATAATATATATATATTATATATATATAATTATATATATTATCTATATAATATAATATATACATATATAATTATCTTCCCAAAGCGGGATGCGGCGGGTCACATCGCGGTCTAATTGTTATCACCTTAAATCCAGTGGAGACGTAAGGCATGAAGACGATATGAGACTGAAGCGCTAAGGTTTCGACGCTTGACAATGGGCGTTGGATGTAGTCTCTCGGGGTTAGCTGCCGAGGTGTCTTGATAGCTAATTTGCCTAAAAATAAAAATAAATAAAATCAAAATAAATAAATAAATAAATAACTTTTAAAAAAATATAAATATAACAAAAAATAATTAAAACTTAAAAGAAAATATGAAAGAAAACGAATCTTATATTAAAAAATGTGAAAATAAAAATAATAAGGAAAAACAAAATAATAATAAAGCGATACATGTGAAGAATCTTTATATTAATATCTAAATTGATAAATATAATCTTATTTATAAACCAATATTTAACTACTCTCAAAATATATATATATATATATATATAATATTATATATATATTATATATATATTATATATATATATATTATATTATATATAATTAATTATATATATATATAATATATATATATATATATATAGTATATATATATATATTATTTGTGTGTGTGTGTGTGTGTGGCGTGTGTGTGTGTGTGTGTTTATACGCATAGCAATTTTACCCTTCATGTAACGGTTGTTGAACCGCTTTCATACCTTTGTTAGAACAAAGCAACAGATGTTCATGTAATTGATACCCGTTCTTTGTTTATTCCCCCTCAAAACTAATTATCTTTTTCACACGCTTTTGAATGGCTTGTTTCTTTCCACGTTCTTTGTTCACACCTCTCAAGAGGATAATCAGATGTTGTACACCGAACCCTTTGTTCCTTTTGTTAAAGATTGCGTATGTTTAGGCCTGTCAGGTAGAGAGGCATTTTTAACCGACCAAATGTTCTAGTGCGAGCCTGCAAACGCATGTGGTCGCACACGTTATTGTGTTGTGAGATCTATGAGGAATAATAATAATAATAATAATAAATAATAATAATAATATATAATATAAAT
>JABUQX010023297.1:15000-20000 GCA_015478945.1 Trachelipus rathkii | reverse complement strand
TATATATTATAATATATAATATTATATAATAATATATATATATAGTAATGTATGTATGATGTATGGTTGTATTTTGTATGTTATGTATGTATGCATATGTATGTATGTATGTATGTATGTATGTATGTATGCTGTATGTATGTATGTATGTATGTATGATATGCTAAGTATGATTTCCATGTATGTATGTAAGTAATGTGCGCATCATTTAACCCTCGGATGCATTGTTGTCCCTGTGTGGCCTTATATTTGAACAAAATACTCCAAACATGAATATAAAAATTACTATTATATATATATATATATATATATATATATATATATATATATATATATATATATATATATATATAAATAAAAAAATAAATAATATAATAATAATAATAATAAATAATAATAATAATAATAATAATAATAATAATAATAATAATAATAATAATAATAATAATAATAATAATAATAATAATAATAATAATAATAATAATAATATAATAATAATAATAATACCATAATAATAATAATAATAATAATATAATAATATATAATAGAAAGAAAATAAATAATAATAATAATAATAATAATAATAATAATAATAATAATAATAATAATAATAATAATAATAATAATAATAATAATAACAATAATAATAATAATAATATCTCAAATATATTTTCAACTTAGTTAAAAATTATGAAATTTGAGTCCTTTGCACCAGAAAGTCTCTCTCCCTAAAACATTAATTAATCTTTTTAGACTTAAAAGGTCATAAATTTTTATAACCTGTCATTTAAAATGTAATTAGTTTTGAAAACAAAGGGTATTCGTTTCTTTGTGTGTATAGGATCGCAGGTGCAGGCTTCAAGACAAAGCCATGGGAAGATTCTTTGTCAATATCTCCCCTTCTTAAAAAAAAGTCATAAATTTTACACCTGTCATTTCTTTCTCTATTTCCCCTCTCCCCTTCTACAACCCTCCTTCTCTTCTCTCCTCTTTTTAACCCCTCTCTCCTTCTCTCCCTCTCTACAATCATTTTACTTTAGTGAGATGCCTGCGATTGAACGGTGAAGATGTGCTGCTGCTTCAGCGGGTTCTGCGAGGGGCGGAGCCAGCGCGAAAAGCCGAATAAATTTACATACGATTGTATGCGCTCGCGCGAGTGTATCTTTGTACGTACGTATACGCGTATATATATATATATATAAGGTCCCGAAGCCCGAAAAGGAGTGTATCTTGTGTAGCGTACGTTAGCCCGCGTAATATATATATATAGGGATATATATATATATATCAGGTACTAATGAACTATATATTTATATATATTATAAGTATTGAGTATTATTATTATTATATATTACATATATACATATATAGTATATATCATATAATATATATATTATATATATATATACTTACTATATTATATATAATATAATATAATTAAAATATATATTATAGTATATATATATTAAAGTGTGTGTATGCGATATTGTGTGTGTGAGTGTGCGTGTATTCTCTCTTGCATGAACGGATTCTCTAAGCATGTAATATACTATATATACAATATATATATTATATATATTTAATATATCTGGCGAACAAATATATATATATATATGATATATATAATATATAAATATATTATATATATATATATATATTATATATATATTATAAATACAAACAGTACATATATATATATATAGTAGATGATTACATAATATATATATATATATATATATATATATATATCCAGTTCCAGGATCCTGGAACACAAACGACATTCCAGGTTCCATATTCCAGGTCCTGGAATTCCAAAATTTCAATTAGTACTTTCCAGGTTCCAGTTTCCAGGTTCCTGGAATCCTTCCAGGATTCCAGGATTTCCAGGATTCCAGTCCCATCCAATACCGACCTGTAACTACTGACCGCGTAATACGAAGACTCCTGCGTTTGAAAAAGAGGTGCTTGAGAGAGTCGCCAACGACCCGTCGACTAGCACACGCACCATTGCCCATGCCATGGTTCAAATCAGTCGTCTGTGGTTCGGGTCTTGCAAAAGAAAAGCCTCCATGCATACCACCTACAGAAAGTACAAGGACTTGGGCCAAACGACTTCGCACCCCGTGTGCAATTTGCACGGTGGTTTCTGCAAAGGAGCATCGATAATCCTGCCATTCCTGCACATGTCTTGTTTACCGATGAGGCGTGCTTCACACGTGATGGCTACTTCAACAGTAGAAACAGCCACATATGGGATGAGAACAATCCGCACGCAATGTTCATCAGTGTTCACCAGGCGAAATTTACCGTAAACACATATGTGGTGGATTCTTGGGGATTACTGCTTTGGACCCGTCTCATTCACACCGTTTGGATGGACGCTGCCGTACCTGGCAATTACTCGGAGAACACGCTCCGCCGCTCTATGGACGACATACCCCTTGCTACCCCCGCAAAAACATGTGGTTCCAACAATGATGGCTCTCCAGCGCACTTCAGCCACTAGGCGCATCTTAACAGAGTCTACACTGACAATTGGATAGGGAGAGGACCTGTTGCGTGGCCTGCAAGATCGCTCGACCTCACACGCCACTAGATTATTTTCTTTGGGGGCATGATGAAAGGGTGTTTGTGTGCCATTAACCCAGCCAACACACACAAGAGAGGAACTGATTCAGCGAATTTTCACTGCGTTTGATCAAATACAGACAGCAGTGGGGCATGTTCGGGTAGAGTCCGATCAGGCAAATGGCAAGCGGCGTGATGTAACTATGTAATCAGGTAGCAGGGCAGACACTTTGAAAACACCTGTAAATTTTCCCCCCAAAAGAAATGATTCATAACAAGTCTACCATTGTTTGCTTTGGGGCAAGCCTCGCGTCAAAACCATAGCGTTGTTTAACAAAATATCCTTGTTGTTACCTCTATCAACCCTCGGAAGTACACAGATGTACGCACGCACACGTACATAACGTAAGAATACTCAAAAGTCAGGTTAGAAAATCCCCAAGTTTCCAATAACATCACGTACTTTAGCTTCACATCATCCGTCAATTTGAAACGAAGGCGTCATCAACACCATAGGCTGTATTTAGGGCATAAATGTTTCTTAATCGTTTGCTCTATCAGCCCTCTGAGTTTGTCACAGAGAATGTGAATCACGACCTATATATTATATAATATATTTTATATATATATATATATATATATAATATATATATATATAATATTATTATATCTATATATATCTATTTCAACAATTAGAAATATATACTTATATATTTATATATATTTATATATATATATATATTACTTATATATATATATAATATATTTATACTCATATCAAATAGATTTCACTGTTCTTGACTTTTTTTGATTTTCAATTAAAAAAAAAATAAGAAAAAATCAAAAAATCAAAGATTTGTGTGATTTGAATATAATTTTTTTCGCTAAATTTGATTTATTTTTATTTTTTAGGCACAAATTGACTTTTGAATAATTGTTATTTTGATAAAATTGGTAAATAATCCTAATTATTATTACCCTATAATTAATAAGTTTAGTAAGTATAGATTATTATTTAGTTTAAATTAAGTTATTTACATTTAATATATATACGTACACTGTATAATATCTGAGTTATCTAATTTTATTTATTTCTTTATTGAAAATAATTTGAAAGCTAAGCATTGATGAATTTGCTTATTATTTAGATGAAATATACTTATCATTAATAGGGTGATTAGTTATATATATATATATTTAGAAAAAAATAATTTTCCATAAAAATAAAAAATACAATAGAAAAAATCAATGATTTTTTTGATATTTTTTGATTTTTTTAAGGCACAAATTGCTTGCTTTATTAGGGTTATTTTATTAAATATTTTGATAAAATTAGTAATAATCCTAATTATTACTTACCGAATTAATAATAAGTTTAGTAAAGATGTATAATTATAATTTAGTTTAATTGTATCTTAAATTATATAGTATGATGATATTATATAAAACTGTAAATACTATCTGAGTAAATCTAATTTTATCTTAATTATCTTTATTGAAAAATGATTTTGAAACTCACATTGATGAATTTGCTTAATATATAGATGAAATATATTTATTTACAATTAATCAGGTAAATAGACTAGGATAATTATTAATTTAGAAAAAAAAAATTTGCACCTAAAAAAATTAAAAAATTAAATGATTTTTTTGATTTTTTGATTTCTTTGATATTTTTAGGCACAAATTGCCTTGCCTTCTTATTATTTTGATAAAATTAGTAAAAAATCCTAATTATTACCTAATTAATATAAGTTTAGTTAAGTACAAATTATTATTTAGTTTAAAATTAATTAGTTATTTAAAAACATTAATATATACTGTATAATATCTTGAGTAATCTAATTTTATTTATTTCTATTGAAAATGATTTGAAACTACATTGATGAATTTCTTATTATAAGACTGAAATTATATACTTATCATAATCAGGTGATAACTAAGTAATGCTCAAATAAATTAAATACCAAAATTGCCTATAAAATAATTTAAAACAAATCAATATAAATAAAATCAAATCCCAAAATATCTAAAATACTCTAAGACTACTTTCCCAAAATACCTTTTTAATTATTATTTTGATAAAATTAGTAAATAATCTAATTATTACCTATATTAATAAAGTTTAGGAAGTAATATAATTATTATTTAGTTCAATTAAGTTATTTAAATTATTATATATATTATTATATCTGAGTAATCTAATTTTATTTATCTCTTTATTGAAAAATGATTTGAAACTACATTGATGATTTTGCTTATTATATATAGATGAATAATACCTTATCATTAATCAGGTGATAACTATAAATAATAAGTCAAATTTAGAAAAAAAAATTGCCTAAAAAATCACAATGTCAATGATTTTTTGATGTTTTTATTTCTTTGAATTTTTTTAGGCACAAATTGGACTTTTTTTATTAATTTTGATA
>JABUQX010023297.1:10000-12500 GCA_015478945.1 Trachelipus rathkii | reverse complement strand
TGAAAGTATGATTGATTTTGTGTTGGTAAAGAAGGAGATGTTGAAGTATGTGTTGGATGTTAATTCAGTGACGGGGTTAGGAATGGGATTATCGGATTATTATGTTGTTCTATGTAAAATTATGTTAGTGGGGGTTTAGATGGAGAGGAAGGTGATAAGGAAGGAAGGAAGCGGGTAGAATTAGGAGTGAGAAATTAAGTGAACAAGGTAATAAGGATAAGTATTTTAGAGCGCTTGCAAGTAAATCAGTTGAATGTGAACAAGTTGAAACTGAGCAAATCCGGAAGCAGTTGTTAGCAGTGCAAAAGAAGTGTGTGTAGATGTGCTAAAGTAGGGAGTAAGAATGTTAACTGTGAGTAGTGGAATGAGGAGGTGATGCAAGCGATTAAAAGTAAAAAAGAAGCGTGGTTGAATGTACTTAAAGCCACTGATGAGGTTTCAAAGGAAAGGTGTTTGGAATTATATAAGAAGGAAAAAAGAAATACTAAAAGATGCATACGTAGGAGGGGAAAAGAGGTAAATGAACAGTTTGGAAGGATGAATGGGGACTTACAAGGGAATAGGAAGTTCTTCTGGAAGGAAGCGCGAAAGGTTAAGAATGAGAATAAGGGGAATCTGCTTAGAATAATGAATAGGGATGATGCTTTCGTAATTGATGAAACGGATGTGAGGAGAGTGTGGAGGGAACACTTCGAAAATCTGCACAATATTAACAGTAATGAAGAGGTGATAGTGAATGTGTGTGGGTTTGATGGTGCAAGAAGGAATAGGTATTTTGGGGATGAGGTCATTAGTAAGGAGGAGGTAATGGGTAGAGTGAGAAGGTTGAAGAATGGTAAATCTGCAAGTATAGATGAAATTACTGGTGAAATGATCAAGAGCGGAGGCTAGATGGTGATTGATTGGATTTGGAAGTTGTGTAACAAAGCGTTTATGGAGGGTATAGTTCCGAGGGATTGGAGAAGAGCAGTAATAGTACCCTAATATAATGGTAAGAGGGGTAAGGGTAATTGTATTAATTATAGGTGAATTAGCTTATTGAGTGCTGTAGGGTAGATATATGCTGGTATTTTGGTCGAAAGAGTTCGTCGAGTGACTGAAGAAATAATTGGTGAAGAACAAGGTGCTTTTAGAAGTGGTAGAGGATGTGTGGATCAAATCTTTACATTGAAACAAATGATTGAGAAAATGAGGGAGAAGAAGAATAAATTGTATTTAGGTTTTATGGATTTGCAACAGGCGTATGATAGGATTAATAGGGAAGCTCTATTGTATTGCAGGTGTTATTGATATATGGTGTTGGTGGTAAGCATCTGAATGGAATCAAAAGTATGTATGACGATAGTGAAGCGTGTGTAAGAATAAATGAATTTTAAAGTGATTGGTTTAATATTAATAGAGGAGTGAGTCAGGGATGTGTTATGTCTCCTTGGTAATTCAATTTGTATATGGATGGGGTTATGAAAGAATTAGAGGTGGGGGTGGCAGGGGATGGTGTTAGAAAGATGGAAAATGGAAGAGAGTGGAGGGTGCCCTACCTATTATATGCAGAAGATTTGGTTTTGTGTGGCGAATTTGAAGAGAGTTTGAGAGGATTGGTGGAGAGATTTGGCAGGGTGTGCAAAAGGAGGGGTTTGAAAGTAAATGTAGATAAGAGTAAAGTTATGGTCGTGAGTGAAGACAGTCCTCGGTGTGAAGCTATGTTAGATAGTGAGCAGCTGGAACAAGTGTCTGAGCTTAAATATTTAGGATATATGTTGGATGAAAAGGGAACGGATGATGCAGAGTGAAGTAGGAAAGTTGTGATTGGCAACTGTGGCTGTGTTGTGGCTGGTGCAACTAAATCGTTGGTGGATGCAAAGGGAATAAGTCTTGAGTGCGCTAGGGTCTAATATGAGGGTATTTTGTTATCTGTGTTAATGTATAGTAATGAGACTATGGTCTGGAATAAGATATATAGATCTAAAGTTCAATGCGTTCAGGTGGACAATCTTAGGGGCGTGTTAAGTGTGAGAAGAATTGATAAAATGAGGAATGAACGTATTAGAGAGTTGTGTGGTGTGAAGAAAGGGGTAAATGAGAATAAGTGAAAGTACGTTGAGATGGTTTGATCATGTGGAAAGGATGAATGATAGTCGGTTGGTTAAGCGAATGTACAGTGGTGAGTGTGCTGGGAATCGACCGGCTGGGAAACCGAAGAAAAAGTGAATTAAGTCTGTAAAGGAATGCCTGGAAGAGAGAAATGTGACTTTCGCAGAGGCGAGAAGAAAGATGAATAATAGGAATGAATGGCGGGGTTTTGTAAGGGGGTATGGTTCTGGCCTACCTGGGCGAAGGGATGAACCACACATTAACGAGATACCATAGTGATGGTCCGTCGCGGTTCCGTGAAGCTCTAGAGTGAATTTTCTGACTGCGACGAGTTCTCACTGAAAGGTATTAAGGGGGCGGTAAGGCTGGGCTTTCTTTTCGACTTGCGTCATATTCTTCTACTACTTTT
>JABUQX010023296.1:22500-25510 GCA_015478945.1 Trachelipus rathkii | reverse complement strand
AGTAGGACCTTTTAAGTAATACCCTATGGTCCTGTCAATGAGATTTAGTATGGAAAGGTGTAATAATTTTTTTTAGTGTGTAAAGAAAAATTAAAAAAATTGGCTATTTGCCGTTATAAAAAGAACTTACTTTTTGTATTTTTCTGGCTTTGTTTATTCGACTGTAATTATGTATTATTGTGTTATACACAATTAAGTGTGTTGTTAATATGAGTTAATATATATTTATATTATATATGTATATATTGTGTTTTATTATAGTACGTTATTATATTATTTTATATATCGATATATCTCTTATAGTGTGTTGTTGTATATATTTATACTGTATGTATATATATATATACTATATTATATACTATTATTAATATTATTAGTTTATTACATTATTAAATAAGTATATGGTAGTAATATATATATATATATATATTATATATATTGGTGTTTTGAAGATAACTAGATGTCATGATTTTTTAATGGCTCACAGTAATTTAGACTTAAGAAACGGGTAATGCCATACTAGATAAAACAAATCTAGATATTTGGAATCTCAGCTCTCAGAATAAATTTATTAGGATGGGTATATTTAACTTATGTTTATTTTTTTATGGTTGTTTTTTTTTTTTTTAATTTTTTGATTAGTAAAAAATTTTTTTTTTTAACTAAAGGAATATCCCTTAGGGTAAACCGCAAAGTATGGCAGGAGTCGGTCTCTCGGCCTTCCGGTCTAGGTGGTCGACGGGGGGGACTAATCCCCCCTCCGGGGTATGGTCTCCGGAACCTCCCGCTCTCTTGGCTTGTGTTCGCGGTTGTACCTCCGAACCCCCCCATTCCTCTCCGGTGTTTATAGTAATAACTGTTCCCCCTCCTCTGTCCCCCGTGGGCTACGTCTTGGTGGTTATATGAATAACTTCTGTAGTTTGGACAGCACAGACATATCTAATTCGTGGCTCATTCACCAAATTTTTCACTCACACTACTCCCCACAATCAATACTACAATTTTCATTACCCCGGAGGGATGTCGAGGTAAACCCCGCGTATCACCACAAAGACCAAAGATGACGGGGTTCCGGAGACCATCCCCCGGAGGGGGATTAGTCCCCCGTCGTCCACCGTATGATGCTCGATGATGACCCCGACTTCCTGCCATTTGTTTGCGTTTTAATGCCTAGTAATGTGTGAATGAGTTAACAAAAAATGAGCACTTTCTACCCATTGTCATAAATAAGAAAGTTAATTCCCATCCTTAAATTTTTCGCTTGATTCCAAAAATTTTTTTTAATATGTTATACATTTTTTTACTTGTAGGACCTTGCCCGTTGTTCTCTAGCTATCATTATCTGTTTGATGCTTGTGTTTAATAAAATCTGACCACCTCTATTGTATTGATATATAGGAGTATATAAGTGAATGTAAAAATTTGATGTTTTATTATACATATTTCCTTTTTATTGGGTATATTTTAAATAGTTGGTAATTAATTTAATAAAATAGAGAATATGCACCCTTTTCCTATAAAGAGGAAATTAAGTTTTATATTACTATCAACTAAACTGTTCGTTAATTAATTTAATGCCCAAATATGCCATAAAATTTTTCATTTATTTTATGAGTTTATATATAATATATAGTTACTTTAATAGGTAATATATGGGTTATCGGCTACATTATTTCTATTCACAAATTAACAAAGCTGCTAATAACGTTGAAATTAAACTAAAAATAAAATAAAATGAATTGGAAAGATTAGGAACTCCTAATTTGAAGCACAAAAAAAGGATAGAAAAAGTAGAGTTCTGTTTTATTTAGCAAAATCGAATTTTAAGTTTAATTTTGCTATAAAAAAAAAAACCACTGACAATTACTGAAATTTTTTGTTGGAGGATGACCTATGTTTAGCTTAAAGTCATAAATAGTAGTATATACTATATTAGTAGTAGTGTATAGTATTATTATTGTATATTGTATATTGTGTATGTATATAATATATATACGTATATTATATTATATTATATAGGTATTATATATATATATATTATTTTATATGATATAGTTATCATTATATATATATATATGTTATAAATATTATATGTATATATAATATATACTTATATATTATAATTACATATTATTGAATATTATGAATTTATGAATAATTATTTGTGGTTTCGTTTGTGTTTGTGTTGTTTTTGTTTGTTTTAGGGAGTTGATTCTCTCTATTTTTGAATACTGTTGTGAGGTATTCATTTCTTTTTATGTTTTTTTTTCGAGTTGGGTTTCTGTTTTTGGTGTTTGTAAAAGGGACAGGATTCCAGGACTTGAAAGCTTAGATTTGTCTTAGTTTTATTCTTGGTTTTTAGGTGTATTTGTGGTTTTTGATTGGTTTTTAGTTTTGAAATTGGTATCAGTGTTGTGGGTTTAGTTGTATTGTTTGGTATGTGAGCTTGGTTGGGTTTTGTTTTTGGTCGTGATGTCTTGGGTTTTTTGGTTGTGGTTTTATTTTGATTTTTGATAGGTTTTTGCTGATGTTGGAATTTAGTTAGTGTCATATATTTGGCTTGCAACCTCTACTTGTGTGTTTTTGAGGTTTTTGATGGTGTTGATCAAATAATTTGTGTAGTGTGTTTTAATATTTTGATAGATTGTTTTTGGGTGGTGGAGAGAGTTGTGTTAGTTGTTTTTATTAGTTTTCAGGATGTTTCAGTTTTATCTGTTTGTGATTCTGGTTTTTACTGGTTGTGGTGTATTTGTGTAGGTGAGTGTGGGAGTGTGTTGTTTGTTGTGTGGATGTGTTTTTTAATTGTTGTTTTGTTTGTCGTTAGTTTTTTTGTTTGTGGGTGTTTGTGTTGTTGGGTATTTGTTTTTGTGTTATTATTTAGTGTATTGGGTGTGTGGTGATTAATTGGCTTTTGTTTTTGAGTTGGCTTTGGTTTGATATGTTTTTGTCGTTCATTGTTATTTTAGTGGATATATCTGTGGTTTTTTTGTTTTATGTTTCTGTTAGATGG
>JABUQX010023296.1:0-17500 GCA_015478945.1 Trachelipus rathkii | reverse complement strand
ATGATCTATTGATCTATTGATCTATTGATTCAAGTCATATTTTGTATTAAAATTGTTATGCTTTACATACCCTAAAGCAGTAAATCAGTAAATCAAACATCCCTCCCCACCCCTCCAGCCCGTCTATGATCTATTGATCTTTTGATTCAAGTCATATTTTGTATTAAAATTGTTATGTTTTACATACCCTAAAGCAGTAAATCAGTAAATCAACACTGCCTTTCACACCCCTTCCAGCCCTTCTATGATCTATTGATCTATTGATCTCTTGATCTATTGATCTATTGATTCAAGTCTCTTTTTCTTTAGTACAAATAAGTTCTTTGGGTAAAAAGCGGGGAAAGCGTATAAAACAAAGTTTTTATTTTAAAACATTGTTTAATGAACATTCTGCAAACCTTTCTTATTCATTAGTGTTCAAGTGTTAAACCTAGCGGATGGATGTGTAAATGTTTATATTCTCGCGCTCCTGCCTACGTGTCTTGTGTCTGCGTGTTCCTACCAGGATGCGGGAAGACCTCTTCTGTTATTAAAATTTTTTAAAAGAGCATCAAGATTGTTTGAACAAAAAGCTCCCCTATCCATATAAGTTGGTTGCTACAGTGTTTACGCCAAGAAAAGTTTAAATTAATTACAAAGATATAATTCCATTTTACGAAGGTTTATATGATATAAAAAGTCTTCCGAATTGTTTACCAGTTATTAAATATTATAATCCTTGACGACTTGATGCATAAATTGAATGAGGATGTATAGCAGAAACCTTTACAGTTTACTCTAATCATTTAAATATCACTGTATTTTTTAAACTCAGAATATCTTTCATCAGAATAAGTATATGCTGTGATGTGTGCTTTAAACACACATTAGTTTAATCTTGTATCGGCCAAAGAAGGGATATGAGCCAAGTCAATGTTGTGGCCACAAAATGTTCCCTAATCAACGTAAAGAGTTCCTAAAAGTATATAAAAAATTACAGATCTATACCTTCACGGTTATTTGATGTGTGAGCTTCACTCTAAGAACACGTACAGAGTGTTGCTGCGTACAAATATCTTACCCTAACGAGGCTGAGACGGTATACATACCTGAATAATGAGTAACTCTAGTTGTAAAGTATCTACTTCTTAGGAAAATTTAAAAAAATCTGAAACCTTCTAAGAACGTAAGCTGATCTGTGAAGATGAAAAATTTGTTCAATGTATAGCTGAAGTATGTCTAAATCTTATTAAAGGAAATGTTCCTTTAAACAGACCTCAGAAGGTAAAGTTGCGCCGTCATAGAAATATCATTAAAAAACTTGCTGGTAACGTAAGAAAACTTAAAAATAAAAAAACTATTACAAAAAGGTGGAAGTGTTTTCCTGCTTTTACTCTTCTCCGTCATAGGCCCTTTGATAACCAAGTGGCTTGCTCAATAATGAAGAAGGTCGTGGTATTACCCTACAACGACTATGAGAAGATGAAATATAATACAGGAATCCTACCTATACAACAACAACAACAACAACATCAACCACAACAACAGCAACAACAACAGTTACAACAACCTCAATCAACTCTCCAGATACCGCAAACAGAGTATTACTCTTATCAGCAATTGTTCCAACAGCAACCTTTGAGTTTATATGATCCGCAAGTTGAGCAGATAAATAATTACGAGAAGGAATTGTATCGAATATTAAACTCTGATGTTAACATTCATGAAAAAAGAATCCTATATCAAAACGCTATAAAAAATTAGTAGATCTAAAAGCTTTATTAAATTCATCTAAGGAAGATTCAGCTCTAGCGTCAGATCCTAAGATTGAAGTGAAAAGAGAAGCTAATTTTAAACATGTACTGGAGGAAAGCTTGCCAAAGAGGTAAGAAACTGGTTTAGCTTTATATAATATTTTAAAAGACCAGATTTCATGGTACGATATCGGTCAAATCATTATTGACGGAAACAATCGCTGGTTCGAATATTGTTGACCTGATATCTGATCTCTCGCGTGATTGGAAGAAGGATCCTGTAACAGGTTGGAACAGGGTCAAACATGAACTTCAGACTATTAATTTTCCGAGAACTTTAATCCAGAAGAAACAAAGATTGTCGGATTTGGATAATATTCCAATGTCACCTAGACCAGACGCGAGTCCTTCTGGTACGTCTTATGCATCGGACAGATTAAAGATGATAAGTAGAAACACATCACGTTCTGGTACAGGTAGAATAAGAAAAAAAACATCATTTGGACCAAAATGGATTAGTTCCTAATTATTTATTGTACTTTTTTGTATTGGTTGTATTGTTTGTAATTTAAAATAATGTATATAAACTATGTCATCTCTCTGTATACATCTGCTATGTTTTTTAGGTTTGTAATTTAAAATAGTTTGTATAGGCATAAGGTTTTAATATTATTTTGTAATTAAAAATAAAATATTTCATATAGACATTCGGTTTTTATATCACCTTCAGTATAAATGAATAGGTTTTTTATTGTTAATGTCATTGTGAATCATGGAGGCTAAGAAGGTGGTCGATAAATATTACATTGATGTGAAACAGCCATACAGTTACGGTTGCTTTTCGAGGTTCGCTTCAAAGTTTCCTCAAATTAATAAAAAAGAATTGAAAAAATATTTAGAAGGTGAGGATGTTTATACCCTACATAAACCTATACGAAAAAAATTTCCGACACGGAAAACCATAGCCCCCCATTTAGATAATGTCTGGCAACTAGATTTGACAGATATGATAAAATATAAATCTTACAACGAGGGGTATCAGTACAATCTTTTTGTGATAGATGTATATTCCAGATACTTATGGTTAAAGGTTTTAAAAGATAAAAAGTCAAAGCCTATTGCTGTAGCAGTCAAAGAAATTATCAATGAAGATGGCAGATATTCTCAAATGATGTGGACAGATAAAGGTACAGAATTTTTAGGGAAAGAGTTTCAAAAAATAGTTACAGAGTACGACATAGGGTACTACAACACATTTTCAGTTAATAAAGCTACAATAGTTGAAAGAGTACAACGAACTATAAAAGAAAGAATGCATAGGTATTTCACGAAAATGAATACATTTAAATATTTCGATATACTACAAGACCTGGTTTACTCCTATAATAGGTCTTATCATAGAACACTTAAGAATACCCCAGCAGAGATGGTGAAGACAAAACCTTCTGTGCCTAGTAACACAGTGGGCAAAATAAAAGATAACGGGTGTTAAAGTAGGAGATTATGTGAGAGTGTCTAGGACTGATGAAAATTTCAGAAAAGGGTATGAAGCTGGTTGGTCGAGAGAAGTTTTTAAAGCAGATACCATCAGAGAATTTCCTAGAGACAGGTTGAAATTATACTATCTTGATGATTTATATGGTGAAAAAATAAAAGGAGGGTTCTATAAACAAGAAATACAGAAAATACGGTTTGATCCTAAGAGTCACGAATATAAAATAGAAAAAATATTAGGATCTAGAGGAAAAGGTAAAAATAAACAGTATCTTGTCAAATGGGTGGGTTACCCTGTGTAGTTTAATAGCTATATAAATGCTAGTGAAATTAAGAAAAACTGATCAGTTTACTTTTTGAACATGGAGAGTGAAGATCATTTCTATTTAACGTTGCCGTCATCGGCTTCTAAAGACCTACACCCTGAAAATAAAATATCAGACTTTACTACAGAGTTATTGAACCCCATAAAGCTCGAGAGAGAAATGTACGAAGTAGGGTTATGCGAGATGATATTGGATGCGCGTATTGAGAATATGCCTGATTCACATACAGCTTTTGTAATATTTAGAAGTGTAGAGAATGTTAAAAACGTATTAAAAATTAACACCGATATGATGATCGTCAAGCTTGCGGATAAAGATTATTTCTTTGAAAGATATTTAATAAATCGAGGTCTCTATAAATCTCTTACCGATGTGTTCATAGACTTAAACAAACAATTTGAATCAAGTCGTATATGTAAAGATTTAGTATTTCTAGTTAATAAAACATTCAATGAAGACAACGTGTTAATCACTTTAAAGTCTCAAGCCCAAGAAAAGCTGAAAGATGGAAGTTTATTTATTTTCCATACTTCAGATTGGTTTCGTAAATGTAATTACTTACGTAATGACACAATATTGAAAATTAACGATATCAAAGCTCCTCTAAATGTATTAATACGTTATGTTCCTACGATGGAAGAGTATTTAGATAGGCTTGTAGCAAAAAGTAACACCGATGATTCATTACACTTTGTATGTGACCCTACAAAGATGTTACATGACCCTGGTGTAGCGTATGTTTACAGCGATGTTGTAGAACCCCAGTATGTTTGAAACACTAAGGCGCAGTTACTAAGAGTGATACATTTTCCTAAAGATAACAGAGTTATAAGTTTTCCTAGTGTGCACTATATTTCATTGAATAATGCCCAATTTAGAGCCGTAAGAGTGTATATAAGAGACGTCGAAGGGAACCCTTACCTATTCACACCTGGTACAGCTGTGTGTAAAGTACCTATACGAAAGAAGCTCCAGTAGTATAAAAAGTCTAACTCTTGAATAAGTACCTGTGAAATTGAGGAACAATAATCATTGACCACCGATGATCATTTCTATTTAACGCTCCCCTCCTCGACTTCTATGGATCTACATCCTGAAGATAAAATATCTGACTTTTATACAGAAATATTGAACCCTATAACTTTCGAACGAGAAATGTTTGAAGCAGGATTAAGTGAAATAATTCTTGATGCCAGTATAGAGAATATAACCCTTACCCTAGGTGCGTTCATAATTTATAGAAGCGTTGATTTTGTCAAAAACATTTTGAAATTGCGTAACACAGCTAGTTTACATATACAGAAACGTAATGGTGTTGAATATTACATGGAAAGGTTTAATATAAAGCGAGGGTTATGCAAGCCTCTCTTGGACATACTTAGACACTTTAATAACAGATTCATAGTAAGTCGAATATGTCAAGACCTGATATTTCGCACTAATAAACCCAAGGGGGAGGTAATGGAAATGGTGTCTTTAAGATCTTGGCGTGGTGCAAATTTACACGATTTAAACACTTTACAGTTTGATCCCTATACATGGTGGCGTAATGGTGTTCGTCTTACAGATAACCCTTCAGAAGTATGGAGTGTCCTGTGAACTGCGTACACTAACATTGTATGTGTTTTGAGCCCAATCTTCAATGATACGATCCTGAATATTATTCGTCTAGTTACCTGCTCAGCTGAGTTGCGGATTAGTCTATAACAGCATCCTTATCAACACAGACTACGAACTCATATCAGCCTAACGACGTATCCACTCATGCGTATGTGATCCTTATTGTTTTCACTATCTGCTTGATCCTGTATGGGCCTATTCTGCCTTTATATTATCTAGAACTCGAGATAGTTTCAGACATTCACATCAGTATGTGGGAATACTAAAGCCTCCTGTTAAGAGTGTAGACATTTTCCTAAAAGATTATTCGCCCCAAGATCTCTCCTATAAAAACATTTCCTAATGTTTACTCACCTCTATCTGACATATCTTACGCCTACCCCATCTCGGCTACTCACAAGCGCCTCATAGACTACCTTGTGAGGTGTCTCTCGGTTTATCATATAATTTATCGTTATTTGACAGGACCGCTATAGTAAACTGCAGCGGAATATCTCTCCTTGAGTACCTGAGTTTGACAGTGGGTGACTAGGCTCTAGATAGTAAACTGATGCAGTTGTCTGCGTTGGTGGTGTAAGGGTACCAGTTTTAAGAAGAAGCTCCAGTTGTGAAATAATAATAATAGTTTATAATGAGGACCATATTACTCAGATTTACTTGACAGTTGTATAATAACATAATATTTCTATTATTAGTGAGTTAAGTCAGTAATGTTAATTTATTGATATAAACGTAATAAAGTGTAATAAATAATAAATAATAATAATAATTACAATAATAATAATAATTAATAAATTAATAATAATAAATATAATAAAATTATAATATTTAAATAATAATAAATTAAATTAAATAATATTAATAATTAATAATTAATTAATAATAATAATATAATTAAATATATAGAAAGAGAAAGGAGTCTTCAGGGTTCTAGAATGCAGATATAGGGATATAGCCGTGATTTTAGTGATTTTGATTATGTGGTTGATTATTAATTAGTATATATTATTATATTTATATATATATATATATATAGTATATATAATACGTGCTATCCCTTTGTGATTTTAATAATTCAGTAGAGGAATATATAAAACCTCGCATATAAATAAAAGCGGCTAATATAGAGTATTGTATAATTGTGTTTTAAAAGAAACACTTTTCCAAAGAACATTTTAAAAATGCGGTAGTGGCTGTTCGACCACGAACACGCCCATAAAACGGCACTAGCCGATTAGCTTATCCATGATATGAGAGAGAAATGTGTTAACGATAATTGTTGAAATGAGACCAAAAAATAACGAGAGAGCGTTATAATTACCATGATCAATATAGTGAGCAACCGCAATATAATTGCGAATAAACAAACACCCAATCATACACATCATAATATATAAGTGTTATTAACGTTTCGCTCTCTTAATAACTGGGCTTAATGGTAACCTTTCATATTTTAAGATAAAACTTGATAAACCCTGTGCAAGACTTCATTCTTTTTTAACTGATTGCCCAATATAAATAGTTTGTTAATGTTTAATCGCGATGATTCCTTACACTAATTTTATATTCTCTACACCTTTCAGTTATCTACGTTTAATCACCTTTGTACCAGCTAAAGAATTGCTATTTTCCTCTACGCGTCATTTCTCTCATCACAATAGCTTCGATTTCTGGCGTTTCTCACAATATGTTCGAACTTTAAGAACACTTACCTTATGTCGAACCCATACCAACATGTTATCGATCAGCATGTGTATAGAGATAGAGATAGTCTACAATTAAAAGATCTGTATCGTTATTTACTTTATAATGTATTACACCTCTAGCTCTCAATCAACAGAATACGGAACGTAGCGCCCTGCGCAATATCACAATGTTATACCTAGAAGTGTGCACTCCTTGACCAATAATCATTAATCCTTGGAAATTTTTCATTTCTGAATAGACTAAGGTTAGTAAACGAAAGATATTCATGAATACTCATCTAACAGAAACCTGATAACGTTGTGTTACACCGAGACTAAATTCCTGTATAACGTTTATTTAATATCAATAAACATTGATAGTAGTTTTTAAATGAAAACTATTACTCTATGGATATTATATATAATATAGTGCAATTCAGACTAGCAAAGTTACCCTTATATATATATCGAAATTATATATTGAATAAATTTATATACTAAATTATATTTCTCACAAGACTGACGAAAGGTTGAGCCTCACCTAGCATTACATTGTAGAATATTACAAATTAATAAAGATGTAGTGGAGGATATAATAAACATAAGAGGGACAAAATAAGCTCATGATAAATTATCACTAAATAAATATAAACGTTACGAATATTTAATCAGGACTGAGTGAAAACGGTATATAATCTCCACAGATATGAACTTTATTCATTCCAATCAGTGGACACCCGTATATTAAGATTAATACTAGATCTACTAAACCTCACTATATGACTTTATTATTATGTTTCATAAAGCAACGCCGTAGCCCACATACTACTCGCTTCCAATAAAATACCTATTTTTCATATACTGGATTGGCCTTATCTTATGTACGGTAAAGTTGAGAAATAATTATCATCTCCTCTTATAAAGAACATTATAGGGAAATCTGAGATAGATATAAAATCTCTTTTTATATGTAATTGATTCAATGGAATGAATTATCAATCAAGAGAATATTGATGCAAAATAATATATTAAAACTTTAACTACTATAAATGAATTATCGGAGCTAATTAATTATATATCACATTTAATAATTCCAGATAACAGCCTAATCTAGCGGTACGGCTTACTCCACGGGACAAAGACTGATCAAAGAAGGTGTGTTCTCATAACGTACGTCGATTAAGAGTAGAAAAAGGGATTTGTCAGTGACACCTCAACAGTGTCTCTCAATCTCCAGCGACCAGAACCTACTTAAAACTCGTGCGCTATCTCAAATTTACCTCAGTGTGGAGCTAACACTCGATTGCGATTTTAGTCTCATGGTGGAATGCTGCAAACCATACCTCGCGATCTCGTCTATGACTTGTAGTCGTATGTAGTAGTGCATACTGGAAGTCACACTTCTCAATGCTCGTGCGATCCTTATTTATACTCAATTTATAATGCCTAATACTAGTATCTTATGCTCAACATTAATCGTATATCAAGTGTTTTGATCTCAAGACATGTTGTAAAAACTAAGTAATTGATATGCTTACGAATCTCACATGACTCATCTTTCAGTCTATGTTAATGCTTATCATCTACTATAAATAATCCTAAGAAAAGGAAATTAGTAGGCCGTATTATAGCTCTCAAAATTTGGACAATAAGTTATGACATTCCTCCTCAATATCTTACTAGTATCTGTTGTTTACGGTAAAATCTCTTACAAATACATCGAGTATTGAACTCAGTTATCGAAAATATAATTCTATTGATAATTAATAAAGAGGATCAAATGACATGAGAGAATATATTAAATGCACATTGCAATGAGATAAGAAGGTTAATTTTTAAGAGTTGGTGTATTTCTCCGATAGAGTTAGAGCTATGCTGCTCGTGAAATCGGGGTGTCGATATAACTGACATCTATGAATCTTTTATCATTCAACACTCATCTTATACCTAGTTTGGCTATTTAGGAGTTTTGCGTCTCGAAATTTGAAGACCGTATGTCGAGGCTAGACTATGAATGGAGAAGAGAAACTATTATAATACAAATGATGGTATGTATTATGCACTTGCAATAATAAAAGGATTAATAGGAAATAGGTAAAGTTGGAAAATACAAAATGTTTAACATATCATCTATTATCGTCTTTATCGGTAGAAAAGATTTTCTACTGAATATGACTAATAAAATGAGTTTATCATTATTTTGTTAAGATACTCTCCATGTAAATAGGAGTTATTCCATAATTTTTACTCAAACAAGAATTGTTATATTATATCTAGATATATATATCTAATTACATATTTTCTTATAAACAAGATATCTTATATATAATAACAAAACAGATTTTCACGCCTTTTTTGAATATTCTTTACCTTATTCACCTGTTAATTTTTCTAATCTCAAATACTCAGGTTCTGTATTTAAGGGATTTCAGTGTACACAAATCAATGAATGGTTTGGGTGTTCTCATACCTCATTCTGATACAGGATAAGAGGAACACTATCTTACAATGTCTACACTTCGTCTCCTATAGAAATATTATCTTTTTTTAGATATATTCTTCCTGTCAAAGTTGAGTCGTATATCCGGGCATCTCCACAGGAAAATATTGCTCTAATTACCGAAAATAGGAAAGACTTTCTATCTTCTGATACTCATTTCTTTGGAAGCACTCTTTCCACTTGCTCCTAAGAGAATATGGTATTAGAAATAGTGAATTTAGGTTCAGATACTATTTCTTTTGATAATCATACTCTTCTCATGACAGCCTCATCTCTTCTTTTAAAAAGTAACGAAGAATCTTCAAAGTTACATCCAGGTAATACTGTTACAATTTCAAAAGACCTCTATGATGCACAAATCATAGAAGTTTATCGAAAAAATTCTACTTTTCGATTCTAGTAAAGACTCCAATAAAAATGTTTTGAGCAACGCTTCCCAACTAGAGAATCCAGCGTTTTAGCCAGCTCATCTCCTTTTCTTTTAATTCCTAAATAGACAGGCGGAAAAATGAGAGTAGTAGTCGACTATCGAAAATTAAATTATTTGACAATATTAGATAGAATTCGGTTACCAAATATTAGTAAATCTCTTTCACTGATTGGTGGTTGGCGCTTATTTTCAACGATCGATCTATTCAGCCGTTTTTCGCATATATTAGTAGAGGAGGCATCTCTTCCCCTTACTACTTTCTCCACTGCAAGAGGACACTGGCAAATGGTAAGGATGTCGTAAGGTACCACTTTAAGCCCCTCTGTATCTAGCCGCACCATGGAAATGGAGGTATCAGGTTTTTTAGGAGTAATTTGTTTATTCTTTATAGATGGTGTACTTATATTTAATAAAGATATTCCAACTCATTACTCTCATCTATCTAAAGTCTTTAACGCTCTCAAGAAGGCTAATTTAAAGATTAAATTAGGAAAATGTTCCTTCTTTAAAAGCAGTGTTACTCTCCTTGGCTTCAAAATCAGTGAAAAAAGATTATCTCCGGTCCCTGTTATACTAGAAGAAATAAAAGGTTTTAATACACCTTAGAATGTGTCTGATGTCCGTTCAGTGCTTGGTTTTTACAACTACTTCATGATTCCGAGGAGTGTAAATATTATTTTTTTTAATGTATATAAGCTTTGGTGCAGAGTTTCCTTTGTAGCTTGTGTTCTGAGTTTTTCTTTAGTTTGAGAATTGTTTTTTTTTTTATATATTTTGCTTATTGCTTGATTGGCTTATTTAATTCTGTTGCGGCGCTGCTGTTCCTTTCCCACTTCTCTTTCTACTCTGATGCACATATTCGCTTTTGCAGTCTATTTAAATCCGTCAGTGTACAGGCCAAGATATTCAGCACCGGCGGAGGACGCAGAGAGGTCCTCAACACAAACCTGAGAGCATCTGGTTACGTTGCATTGCAAAACATAAATTATATTGCGTTGAGGTGTCCAATCCACACGCTTGTATTCTTACTGGAGCTGTTGAATTAGTCATTTCTCTCTTTTCCTTTTATCCTGTTCCTTGGGAAATTGCAAGTCGCATCGCTTGCCCTAACATAATTGGCGACCTTGCCAGGATCTCTCTGTAAAGGGTAGTATTTGCAAGTCATATAATCAGTGGTTCTTAGTTTATACACAGCGTTAGCATTAGTATTCATCTTCTTCGAAGTTTTTTCTATTTTCCTGTTTAGGGTTTTTGTAATTAAATTGTCTAGTTGTAAGATATTCTGTTGTTGTGTTGTAGAGCAGGGTTTTGTCAAATCATCAGTTGGGAGTGGTTGTTGTTGTTGTTGTTTGTGGAATCTTGATAAAAAAAGGTGTTGAAAACTCATACCATACAGCATGGCAAACCAGCAGGATGATAAATCTTTCGAGTTGGGTACTTTCACGAAAGACCAGGATCTGTCCACTTCTTCAGAAAAGGATGACGAAGGCAAGCTGGACAGTGCAACGGGAGGTATGCCCGAGGGGATAGATTTTAATCCAAAAATGATTTTCAGTGAGTTGAAGCGACTGAATGTCGTTGGATCAATCCAAACAACAACTGGCTGAAAAGCGTGCTGAACGGCTCAAATTTAGAAGAGGTGTACCAGTGATAGATCATCCACTGGTGGAGGATAACAAAAATCTACAGACCAAGATTTCCATTCGAACATGATGGTCGGAATTTTTCATATATTCCAGAGACGCCAAATCCCAATGTGCGATTCTCATTGCCGAATGAATCTGACAGATTTGACTTCTCATGTCAATTCTGTGCGCCTTCCTATGGGGTCCGGTTCTTTGCAATCTTCAAGCGAAGTAACATCCGTTTACACTTCACCTATTACTGTCTCAACTACATCAAAGCTGCGTACGGCCCATGTCCCGGACGGGAAGGAATGCCGATATGAGATCCAGCTGACACAAATAATCCTTCAGGTTGGATTGATCAAGAAGAACCAAGTGCGCCATCGAAATTACTAGAATCTATAAACGATTGCCTAACTTCAGCTTCAGACTAGGGGCATAACAACACGTAAAGCCGTACCTACACCGGAAGTTCAACAACTTCGAAGAAAGAACATAACATACCGAACCTTCTTATAGGATCAATCTCGAGAATCATTAAGTGGGTTCACTTACCCGGATCAACAAACCCTGAGGAATGGATTACTGTTCTTTTTTGGAACATCATGCTCGAGTGGTAGTTATTCACAACCGTTTACAACCAAATAAATCACAGGAGGATACGTACCGTAATCTTCTATATATGGACGCTAATCCTCCAATGACCGAGGGACTATGCAAAACCAGAAGCCAAGTAACAAGAGTAAACGAAGGATAAAGCATCGCAAAACTTCATGTTGGCCAAAAGGAAGCCAGGGGAAACGGTCAATATGTTTGCATTAAGGCTCGAAACGCTTGATTAAAGCCTATCTGGATGTCTGTATGGGACTCACGACAAATTTACGTCAACTGCTTTATTGACAACAATATTTAGCTTTTGGCGAATCTAGACCATAATAACACTGAATATATTGTCACTTTTCAAAAAGTTAAACTTCAGGACACGAAAAATGCAGTTTGAAGTCAAATAGTCCTGGTTAGCAAATCAACGACTAGTGTAATGGATTTTACTGATCAGTCAATTTCAGAATTTTAGAGTTTCAAAGGAGCCAGAGGTTCTACATCACTATCTTTTCAAGATGAAGCCCTCAGGTATCAAAGAGAAGAAACATATTCGGGATGAGGTTAGTCCAACTTCTATGCAAAAACCAAATGTAAAAATCAGCTCGGCAATAGCCCGAGCCTGTCTGCCTCTATCTATTAGATCTCCCATAGAGAGATCGCTATCAAGACGAAAAAAATGATAGTCGTCGGGTAAGAGACGACACCTCATCCAAGGCTTCCTAACAAATACGCATAATGCAGAGATGTTTCTAGTAACATCATTTGCAGTAAAATAAGCCATACATACTAATACTGAAGTACGTTCTTGACGTAATCGTAATGAAACATCGTCACGTATTGCAGCAGAGTGGTCATTACCTTATGAACCAAATGTTCCAACCAACGCTCTTCAAAACCAAGCAAGAACGACAACCACGCTCAAATAATTTCAAACAAAACAATGGTCTCACAAGCTTCCTATAGCCCCATCTGCTACTGCTATGAACATACTGGGAAAGATTGTGGGCAGCTTCTCGGCTCTGCAGAGTCGCAGACGTCTCCAATTACCTCAACGAATAGTGTACGTACATCGGACAAAAGTAAGGGATTGTGTTGTTTAGCGCTGTGGTAGAAGCACATTGAAGCATGGGTGCTATTATGATAGAAGAGGAAACGACGTCCTACAACACTTTTAACGGGATGATGGCTCCGTAGTTAATGGGTTTCATATGCACGGACGGATTTCTTAGTTGATGTAATAAAAGCTATTAGACCCTCAAGGACCACCTAGATCGTGTTCGATAGACGAGTTGTCCAGATAAGATATAGTCGGGCAAACAGTCTTCCTTTATATGTTGATGCATCAATTGAGGGATACTCAATTGCTTAGTGGAAAATGGGGCATGTGTCAGTTTAATAAAGTCCTCGGTTGTTGATAACCTAGTAGGTATAGAAAAACATTCGTCCACTGTCCATACTGTTTGTGGTATTGGCCATACTGAAATAAAAATATTTTCTTTTGTTAAACTAAGTCTCCGTTTTAGAAGCGGTTTTTTCACTAATAACGAGGAATTTTATGTCATTCCTTCAGATTTGCTTCAGGAGTCTCTTATCTTGGGTGTTCCTCTTTTACGAGCGAATAATTTACTTCCGGACATGTCGAGATATCAGTTATTGGTGAGAGATGGACAAGGCTTGTTGACAGTGGCAGCTGATTCGACTAAACCAGATACTCGCATGGAACCGCAAACGAGTGAAAACAGTGAATTAGGAGCATACCAGTGTGGGTTTATTCCAGTAAATCTTTGTAATTGTACATATGCATTGCAAACTTTCTATTTAGAAGGCTTGAGGGAGAATAAGCTTTGTGTTCTTCCCGGAATTATTCATGAAGGGGGGCGTTCGGTAGTCGTTTTTTTATAATGGCCGCGACAGTCCCAGATTCATTCCGAAAGGATTTCCTGTGGGATCAGCTTTTCCTATCGAAGATAGTCCCGATGTAAATATATATAAGCTTTCATCCCATGAAGCGGATGAGTCGGTGCATATTGCATATTGGACTCGTGAGAAAATTATGGAAGAATTCCAATTTGATGATATTCAATTGGATTCCTTCCAGAAAGGACAGTTAATTGATTCTCCTTCAGACAAATCATTCACAGTTCTTAGCACTTGAGGGATGAGGACGTGGGGTCTAGCAGCGGTTAATCGTCCAGCATCAACATCGAGCTTCACCACTGATAGACCACATTCATGTGCCTTGTGCGGAATGAATCAACGGACCATATCTCAGGAAAATGAAGACGATCAGTGCGGCGATTGGAAAGAAGAAGTAGAGGATCATATCGTTTCAAAAGACTAACTCCGCCATGATCCGCTCCTATAGTCCGGTAGGAAACCTTCGTCTCTCGTATTGATACCGGCGACTCCTTAATCGACATACAAACGGAGATGCATTCCCGATTGCCCAAATCTCTTAAAATTCATTTACAATATCTCGAGGGAGAGCAAAAATTATTCACTACTATCGACTAGTCATGTGCGAATTTACCAAATATAGAGATGGCAGACGGGTGACATTGAAAAGACGGCCATATATCATCAATCCTCTGTCTCCATTATTAGGAATTCCCGGATTGGCCTTTGGACGTTAAAGGCGGTAGGTCCAGCAAAGTCTTCAAAGGGGATATGAATGCATTGCTCTGATCGGTATACCTTGGACTGAGTTAACGGCATTCTGACTTGACATACTCACTCAGGTCTCCCAGGATTTTGAGCAACATAATCAATGCTTTTAGAAGAGAAAGTTTATTAAAGCATGGATACAAATGGTTTACTCAAAGCCCTAGGCAAGAACCAGGTTATGTGATAAGTTAGTGGCAGTTCCGGTCTATTCGTGAGGATAATCGATCAGGACTGCTCCGTCTTGCCGGAAGGAATGAGCTGTTGTATTGATTTTTCCATTCCAAACAGGCTATAGCCAGATGAGGACAATTTTCTGAAGGTTGGTCAATTTATTTATAGGCAAATCATAATCCCTCAAATAGTCGATCCATGCCACCCTTGTACTTGATAGGACTCGTGTGGCGAGTTGGTCAGGCGATGGCACACCTGATCTGTCAGAAGCGTTGAAAAATTGACATTCACTGTCAGTTACTAACATTGTTGGCTAATATCCCAAATAACAATGTCGATTTTTATGCCCTCCATCAGAGTTATACAATGGTGATGCGTCCGAACATTGGAAGCTCGGGCAGTTTGTTGTCACAACAACAAGAGGGAAAATATATATATTCATTGCCTTCATTTTGATCTTGACTTTTCTTGAGGCACAGAAGAGATATCTTCCAGACGGTACTAGACGTGAATTAAGCCAGCTCTCCAATAGGGGACTGTGAAGCATTACGTCCCTTTTTATGATTAATAATGAAAATTCATGTGTATTATTTTTGTAACATGATTATTAAATATATTTGCATAATATGTCGTCTGCAGATGGGTGTATTGCCCGTACTCTTGACGAACTCTCAAAGGAGTACAATTATTTCAAGTTCGTACATATTAGTGGTAAGAAACAAAATTCTGGCAGATGCAGTCGTATGCTCTCAGCACCTGTCACCGTTAGGAGGCAGCTTCTACTATGGAAACAAAAATCCCTTTCAAGTAAGACACGAATGTTGTGTGTCATGTGTAGAGCTTTATGATGCCGTTTATGAAGCTTATGAGTATCTCCATCATTTCCATGGTATTATTTATGACCTTGTTTAAACAATTTGCTCTGAGGACTACAGATTCTCATATTGAAGTTAAGAGAAGGAAAACTCGGCCACAGATTATTAAACAGATCCAAAGAAAGTATAATCTTCAAGGGAAAAAAATATTTCTTAAGCAGTTGCGCTCGTTATCACATCCCGGGCAAGTACCAATTCCTAAGTAAAAATAAGTAGAAATAAAATTCCCCGAGTGTTAGGGGTAATGGTTTATTACACGAGTGCTAACCTATTGATACCCTTGGTGGGAATTTCTATTTACACAATGTTACCTATATTGGGTGTGGTCAGGGGATACATTATTAATTCTATTAATTCCTTGATGACAAATTTACTTCAGCAGGACATAGTGTCCAAATAAACTTTAATTTTTTTTAAAGGTTGCCATAGTGACGAGTCTTTTGAATTAGCACGTGACCACGATGTTTCTTTAATACGCAAATTCTGTTATAGGTATTGAAATAATAGAAAAGAGCAAAGATTAATTAAGGTTCTGAGACTTGATCTGAGAGTCGTTTGTGACGGATTTTGGCCGCCAGCTGTGTAAGGGTGGCGCGTAAGTTCGTTAGAAGATGATTCAAGATTGGTATGAAGGACAATGATTGGTTGGAAGCTGGGCTTTTTATGTTATGCTGGTGTGCACCGGGATGAAGAAAAATTTGTTATGTTCTCTGCTTTTTTTTTGGTATCTATAGTTGTGACCGCAGATGATCATGCTGGGACTCCATGGCCAGCGATAGGGAGGAAGAGACTTAATTCCTTCCATTAATTTTATGAGGGGAAGATTTTTGGCATCCTCGTGTAACGCAGGTAGTTCGTGTGTGTGTTTTTAAAGCATGCCCTCACTGTCAATTGTCCAAGGACCTGCCAAAATATTGCAAAACCCCCCGGATTGATGAAGATAATCTCATCCATACCCATTATGACTTGTTAGCAGTAGCAGTAGATTTTGTTGCAATTGCCCTGCGCACACAGGAAAATCAATGGGTACTGTTTAGTTCGCTATCGACCATTTTTCAAAATTCGTTCGGTGGTTCCTCTAAGCAACAAAACAAGTCAGACAGTGGCAAATGCCTTTAAATATAAAATTTATCTTTCCTGACAAATATTCCGGAGCGCCTTTTAAAGTCGATCGAGGTTAGAGTTCATGGCCTCAACCTTTTAGATTGTGTTAAAATCGAATTTGGCATCACACACGTCTCCGTGTGGTGGTAATCTTCAAGCCACATGCTCAGTGCATGATGCATGATGGTGTCACTTGAACAAGTCAATAGGACCCTGTTACAATTATTTACAGTTCTTTGGTCTAGTATAGATCATTTGCCTCAAGCATGTATTATATACATCATACATCGGCATCGGCCTAACAATTGCAACATGCCCACTCATTTAAACATAATCTGTGTCATCAGCAGTTTTGGCGTGATCCGTCCAAGCATTTTCCCCTTACAAAATTGGAGATAAGGTGGCTTATAAAACATATGCCAGGTAATCTGGTTTTTAATAAATTTAAAACACGTTATGTAGGTCCTTTTATTATTCGCCAAGCTCACGGAAATAATCTTACTTATATAATATCTAGAGTAAATAATCCTAATCATCAAATACAGGCTCACTATTCTCACCTTCAACCATGGATTGAGGTTCCTAATTATTTAAAAAATAATCCCCATTTTAGGAAATTATTGGCTGAGGAATTCCCTGAGGTAGAAGAAATGGTCAATGAGTTACCTGC
>JABUQX010023295.1:0-10917 GCA_015478945.1 Trachelipus rathkii | reverse complement strand
TGAATGTACGTATTATTGTTTGTTGGGTTTTATTACATTATTGGTAAAGTTTTATTCTACTATTTTAAAGGTTAATTTACATTTACTTTTTGGTACATTACCAATTTATTCTTTACCTTATCTCCTTATTTACTGGCTTTTAGCTTTTTTTCTTGCTATATGGTTCAATAAGTGTTTTGGTAGGGTCTCATTGCATTGGATATGCATTTATGGGTTTATATTTGTAGCATTATATTATATTGTAAATTTTTAGTCAGCTATGTATGGTTTTCGAGTTAATTGAGATGGTTTGTCAATATACTAGCTTTGTTATATTTTTAACATGTATTTGTTTATCTTATATATATCGATATAACTTATATGTTGATATGTTATTCTATATTTGTTAAATTTTATTTCGGTAAAAGGAGTTTTTTTTACATTCAATTCTTTCTGTATTAACCTTGTGTTATTATATATACTTGCTCATTTATAGTCTCTTGAAATGTTGGTGCAATGAGTATGGTAGTGTTTTTAATAAGAATGTGTCACTAGTAAATTTGTAATATACTATCCTTGTTTTTTACGTATCAATCCCTAAAAATAGCTAATATAAAACTTGGAATGATTTAGTGAATAGAATGTTAATTTAAATATAATACAAATATCCTTTTTTATTATATTCTTATAATATAATTAATATCATGTTTTGTTATTTTAGCTAGATTCTTTAAATATCCAGATTTAAAAGTTATTATAGATAAAACAGATAAAATTTATGTGTTCTGCTTAATATTCACAGTTTCCAAGTTATCCTATGTTTATATATGCTCCATTCTAGAAGGTATGTTATGTGATTAATATTAGGAGGATTATTTCCCCCAAATTAATATCATCGTTAATTCTCGTAAAATAAACCTCATAGTGGATTTATATTTAATTAAGAATTAGAGAACTAGGGAAATACCTTGGTAATGGAGTACTAAACAGCCTATTTTTTTCAACTCGTTTGGTAGCAGAGATGCAGTTAAAGTAATAAATGACTCAATAATTATTTTGTATCTATATATATATACATATATGTATATATCTGAGTAATGATATCATAATCCTTAGGTAACTTTTCGAATACTGCTGATTATATCTATACAATTATACGTGATCGTATCAGTTGGGTACATTTTTCTATCGAAAATATTTTACTACTTAGGAAGTTAAGTATAGATTTATGGTTGATAAGTATGGTCAAATATATATTAAAGTCTTATTGAATATCTCCTTCATTTTCATGTGACTAGTTATGTGAAAATAATGGCTGGTTTATATACTCTAATTGAGTATATGAAGTCTTATTTTCTGTGATTATGGTGGTATTATATCAATTTATTTGGGGTGAGAACTCTGCTAAACTCACATATTATTCACATGGCTATGGATTATTTTCTTTTTGTTTTGTTGCTCAATTGTATATAGTGTATAGGTTACGTCACTTCGATTGGGGATAAATTGTTGTCCATATAGGGGTTTTTTCAGACACCCCACTTGTAAAATACCTGAAATAAAAAAATATAGTGAAATCTTCATAAAAATTTGCTGAAATTAGATTATTTTTATATTTTCTGAAGGAGAGCCTTTCTGAAAGTTAATACCTAATACATTAGTTCCTTTTAAATTTTTATTCATTAAAATATTTAATTTCTTAGCAAAGTATTTATTTTAGTGTTTCTTGTATCTAAATATAAGGTCTGTATTAGAAAGTAATGACATTTTCCATGATTTGCTGGCTTTATTAGTTACTAACCAAATAGCCTTGTTCTATCTTAGCTTAGATATATAGAATTGCAAATATGTTGAGTAGAATAACTTAAAAGAGGCTGAACGTATATTATGTGATGGTATACAGCTTAAAGATCTGAGGAGAATTAATTACGAAATCTTATTGGCAAGAGATGTTTTTTATGATGATATAACTGGTGTGTTGTATCAGAATATTATTTACAACCATTTTGAAGAAGTTAATTTAAAGAGAATTTTTTAAGTGGAATTGAGAGATGAAAATATTTTGTAGTCTTGTATCATTTTCCAATTGTTTAAACATTAGTAAAAGAAGTTATTATATTTTAGCGATTTAGATAAATTTCTTTAATTAGATGCTTTATGATTATATAAGAAGATGCGGTATAAATATTTAAATAGAGTTGATTTTATATGTCTTATCTAAACAGATATTAAAGCTTTTTTGCGCTGAGCTGGCATAGATTTATTAGGTATCCTTTAAAAAATAAGTTGAATACATTTATAATCTCATACCTTATAGCGCAAAAATGTTGCTTTATCCTTCTATAAATAATATTGATGTATGGAATATAAAATAGTACAGATGCAAACGCTGATCTAATAGTAATCTATATATATATATATAATTTATATTAATAATCTTTTAATTAGTATACTTATAGTGACTCCAGTGATTACTACTACTATATATATTTTTATTATAATTATGGTATATATAATCAAAGATATCATTATATTATATAAAAGTATATAACTGTCTCAATTACTATATAGTATAATAATATATATACATTTATATTATATTATATATATTATATATATATATATATTATATATAAATATATATACACACTCAGAGCACATTGCATTGATCGTACGCTGGTGTGTTAGGAACTAAGGTATATATAAGATTTATATTATCTGATGAACTAGTGAGTGGATAGAGGATTGGGCGAGTAACACATCCTTTATATGGGATATTTTTTGGTTTTTGCTGTATTATCCTTGAACTAAATTTGATGGCTTGATAGATTGATTTACCTTTTTTTCTAACTTTTATGGTAAATGATTCGAATTCTCTCAATTTTGGATGTTAAATCGATGTCAGAAGAGAAAAACAGCTTTTATGAACTTTATTTTACTATTTTACTGACACCTCGGAACGAATTCTAGATTTGTATAATGTTAATGTCCGTGATATTGTTAGCAAGGCTTTTAATTGTCTTTTTAATTTTTTTTAAGATTATATTAAATTTTAAAATTCTATATTTAAATAATATAATTAATTTATAACATATAAAACGTATATTGAATAATATATATATGATATATAAATTACCAAAATAATAAGTATATACAATTAGTATAGAGATTCTTCTCTGCAAGCGTAAACTCAATAGATGTTCCAAAAAAAAATTCAATTTTTTAAGTAATATTAGTGTACTAATTAATATATTTATATTTATATATTTTCAACATAAGTATTTTCTTTATCTAATATTAAAAATATTAATATATAAAATTGATAATACAATATATTATATAGTAATAATCCTGAGTACAATAAAGTTTTTTTCAGGGTTATTAAAAAATTTCTATATCAAACTGAAAAATCCACTTAAACCAGGGATTTTTTGTCGGGTTTTTCTGAAAAATAAACTAAAAAATATCTCCAATGTTGGGTTTTCGAATAAAAATTTTTTCTCTTTTAGACAACTCTGATATATATTATTAATTATATATATTTAGTATTATTAGTATATACTATGTTTTATTATATACTATATCTTATTATATATTAGAATTATATATATATTATTTATTTAATATAATTATATTTAATTTTTATATTTATATAATTTAACAATTATTTCATTAATTTAATTTAATCTCTATTTATTATAATTCTTATTATATTCATTTACTTATTATTATTAACATTACTCTAATCTTAATTTTAATTTAAATTATTATTAATCACATTGTATCTATTCTATTATTATTTGTATTATTATTATTTATTTATTTACCTTATATTTATTTAATTTATAATATGCATTTATAATTGTTGGCTACTTTTGCTCATTGTCATCGCCATTATACGCGATCGGTTGGATCTTTCTTTTTTCTGACGCATTCATCTCCTTATGCTTTCTATCTGTAGCATTTTTCCCTATATTATTTTGGCTATATGTAGCGTTACATCTCTTTTTATCTCATACACTCTGTTCAATAATGTGTTATTTTCTCCAGCCTCTCGTTCCACGTGTATACTCTGATACTTCCATTCTGATGCGAGTGCCACCCCAAACGTTTTGCATAATCTCTTATTATTCATTTATATTTCGTCTATCTATGGCCAAATGTTTCTCCTTCTCTCCATTTTTTCTTGTTTACTCTGGTTCTGTTGATTGCTTATATCCTATCGTATATATCTATAATCCTATATCTTTTCTCTAATATATTTTCTTATTTATTTTAATTATTGTATATAATAATATTCAATCTTACTCTGTACTTGATCATCTCTTATTAGCTTTATTTCATTTCATCTCATTATCTATTAATCTATTTATACATAATTTCATCATTTATTTCATTTTATATTCTTCAATTCGTATTTCTGCATATTCACTATCTTTCAAGTCTTACCAAAACCTCAATTCATTTTCTCATTTTAAGATTTAGCGTTCATGCAGTTGTAACAAATATTCACTCAAATAATACACGACCGTCGAACAACCTTCATTTTTACCTTCGCTTGTTAAATTTCCATAATTTCTCTCAAGACTGCCATTATGACTCATTTCACCACATCAGCACCCTATGCGTCAATCTCTTACATTTTTCATGCCTCCTAAAAAGCCCCAATATCCGTAACCTAAGTAATCTAAAAAACTCAGTGTCTCTGCTAGGCTATTCTCCCATTTTCACCTTGTCATGAAATCCAACCCAGATTGAGAATCGTCTCCTTTTGGGTTTGCACTGATTTTCATCACTTTACTTTTTAGCTGACCATCTATTTATTAATCCTGTTTCCTTGGCATCCAAAATTCACACAAGATTTTTCCTTTTACTCGGCAAATCAAACACAGAAATTCGTCAGGCCAACAAAGTAAGACGCTACTAATTGATCTCCAATTATTATCATTCGATTCATATCAGTTTCTTTCCCCAATCTTTTCAAACGTTTAACTACACTATCCAAAAAGATATTAAACAACCCAACCTTGTCTCAAACCTACTCCTTCTTCTCAGGGACCCACTCCTATTTGTAAAACCCACTCCCTTTCCTTCCTAGGTTAAATCCTAACACACCGCCATCTTAACTTTCTTGTAAATGCATGGCTTTATCGCCTTATAAATTTAGCAACCATTTATCCCATACAACATTTTCTCAAATGCTGCTCCCACAACTCCCTCTTCTGCCACTCTATCATATGCCTTTTTCCAAATCAAGAAAAGCATGCAAAACGTCTTTCTTACTTCTCTTTAAGACAGTTTCTCTGCCAGCAATCTCAAGGTAAATACCTGATCCACACATCCACATTCGGACCCATCACCTAAACCACATGATTCCTTCTCCACGGACTGCATCTATCATGTAACTACTTTCAACTTTGTCTATTATAATTTCGTCTTCCAATTATACTTTAACCTACAGAACACTCAACTAAGCTATTCCCTATAATAATAGAACACTTCCTTTTGCTCCCTTTATACCCTTCATAAATCTGGAATTAGCAAGACAGGACATCTTTGGCCAATCTCATACGGTACCTACGCAACTCAGATCACTAGAACAACATCGAATAATTCTCATACAGCACTTCACAACACATGTCACCTCCCTTTTTTCAACATTTCTACTTGTTTAAGGACATCCAACCCTGAAGACTTTTCCTGTTATAGAAGTGTCCTAAATCAGGACAATATTCACGAATTTGATTCTTTAGTAAATATGTCCGACAGTTACATCTAACGTAAACTCTTACTATCGTGATAATTTGTCTCTCTTTCTCTGCCTCACTCATCATACTCTTCCGAAGCATTTCAGTAGTTCCAATTGAAATGTGTTTCTTTCCACCTCTTCCTCCAACTTCTCTATCATCGCGACACTACCATTTCCCCATCCAAAGTCTCGCTTAAACTCCAGTTAATGACGGCTTCCCTCTCTTAATTCGACATCTTGTTTAATCTCCTTCCAAATAGTTTACTCATTCTCCTAGATAGTTAGCACACAATCTTTACACTCCACGTTCGTCTGCCCTTCTCTGCAGACGTGACTTTCACTTTTAACTTCATTTGCGCCACTCTTTTGTAGTTCCTCCCATGTAGCTTGACTATTAAGCTCAAAATGTTTACCAACAACTGCTGTTTTGCTGTTAATCAATAACATCTAAATTTTTTCTCTCCTGACGTTTTACTACATTTTGTCTTTTTACTCTTCGGCCAAATCTTTTTTCACCACCACAAACTTCCCTTGCAGTTCATCAGTATATGTTCCTTAAAAAGCATAATCCATTTCTCTTGAGACTCCTTTCTTTCTCTCTTTCTTTCACTATTTCCCATTTTTTCTGCTAAAATTCTTTCGCATATTCTGTGAGAATATTCTTCCTTTTCTAAATTCTCAACTCTTGTAACTGTAACTATCTACACTTGTGTCGTAAATTTCAATATTATATATATATATATATTATTAATACAATATACATATCTATACGTATCTCTCCGGTATATTATACACATATAATATATATATGTAGTATAGTCAGTAAGATACATATATATATAATACACTTAAATATATATATTATATCATTATATTACATATTAATACATAATACTAATAATATACGTAATAGCAAACATACTATATACATATATCTATCATAGATATATTAGCTGAAAGTTTAGAATTTCTTTATAGTATAACTATATATATTTATATATAATACATACTATATAATAATATATATATCTATAAGTTCATATATAATAATATCAGCTAAATAATACGTATATATGATACTATAATACGATTTAACGTATACTATATATATACTATATAATATTAACTATAATAACAACAATGGATATATAATATACTATATTATATATAGTATATATGATAATATATATATAAATATATAAAATATATACTGAACATAAAAAAATTTATCGTATATTATACTATTCACTTATCATATATAATAATAATATATATAAATATAATATATCCATAATAAATTCTAACTTATATATTGTGAGATATCTTAAAAATCTGACCTAAAGAAATAATAATAAATTCAACATAAAATGACGATGTGCAACGGCATACTAAATAAAAACAATATGTACGATAATTTCTGTACCTATGTAACGCATTAATATCGTCCGCTAATTCACTAATAGAACATGTACTTGAAGATAATAATCATTGTACCTATATCTGATTTATCAGACTCTGAGTCATTTTTTTTTATTATTATATAATAATATTATTTATCATTACTTAATTAATATTTAAACTAATAAATGAATTTCATCAGTTAGGTAATACGGACAAGGATCAAATATGACCGAAATATTTTAAATATTATTTTAAATAAATCACATATTATTTGAATAATGCTATTTTTTCAAAAACATTGAATAAATAATATATAATCAGACCATATTTCATTCTGCAGCAAAAAAAAATAGCCTCAAATATACAGTATTTGAAAATCGTACTTACGCTAGTGCTAAATACAGAATGTGAAAAAAAAATAAACACCTAAAAAAAAAAAAATAAATTCATAATCATAATTAGGCAGGCTCGAGCCTGAACGTGAGGATATAAGAGTATAGGAGGAGTGTATCCATATTCCCGTTAGGTAGTAAGAGCGGTAGTATAATAGGAACCCCTCCGCACACCCAAAATACCAGACCGAAGCGGGGTTCCGGAGAACTCCTCCCGGATGAGCGTGAAGGGAAACACTAGTAGTTCCTTACTCATAGTCTCACTTCTCATACAGTGATAGGCTAAGAGACCCGATTTCCTCGCCACCTCATTTGTGTTTACCCGATATTCCTTTAGTGAAAAATAACAGCTCAAATAAAAAATATAATAAATACATCAAATTAATTACTAAAAAATTAGTTTAAAATATTTTTAACTTTGATAATGAGCATGTCTCATACTAATTTTCCTTCATAATATAATTCACATATAAATATTTTAGTATCATAACTAGCAATATGTTAAAAAAACAAAAAAAAAAAAAAAAAATTAAAACTGACGGAAGTAGTATAGTTACACAAAGTCACCATATATATTTTTGATATCATGTCCGTTACCACTAAATTAATTGTTAGGGAAATACTAAGAAATATATAAAAAAAAAGCAAACAAAAAAATATCAAAAAACTGACGCGCAATCGTAAAACAAGATAAAGGTCCGCGAATCATGGTAACTTTGAACATTCCGTTTGAGAAGATTAGAGTCCATACGTGAAATATCTTAATCATGATAAGACCTAATACGCGTCTCATTGAAGAGAAGCTCGGACAACTTAGATGAGACAACTATGGAAAATCTTAAAAAAGGAACTTGTTGCGCAATCTAGATTCGCCTAATCCTAACTCATTTACAGGCTCACCACGTGCGTCAATTCACATGGGTAGATTTTGGCGGAACAGAGATGAAGCGATAACGACGAGGGAGACTGAGATTGAAGGATATCAGCTCTTTTATTTTTTTTTTTTTTTTTTTTTTTTTATTTTTTTTTTTTTTTTTCTTTTTTTGGCATTTGTAGAATTTTCATTGTGAAAAAATATGGGAGATGAGTACTGAATATTTCAGAATTCGCAAAGGAGTCTGAAGGTTCGTAGTGGAATTCAAAATGAGTAACAGAGAACCATAATTTAAATTTAATTGAGAATGAGAAAGTAGTATCCAGTACAGCTAAGTTAGCGTTCGTTTGTAGTCACCATTTATTTGGAAGTGTTCTGATATACATTTCTTAGTATATTATTCTTTTTTTTCTTCTATCTTCCCATTTTGTTGTTCCCTTGGTATCAGAAGGCGCTGTTGATAGTATATGCAATTGTACTATATAAAGTTTCAGTAGTTATGACTATATTATGCTATAATTATATGTATAGTAGGTATTAATTAGTATATTCAACATTATAGAGATGTTAATATAATATATTTGCTTGAGGCAAATTTAGCAATTAATCATAGAACATAATCTAAATTTTTTTTCGAATAGTTCACTAATGAGAATGATCATATACTAATTATATATCACAAATTTCATAGGTGTATTCTATCATATATAGTAGTAATATAATATATACATATATATATAATATAAATAATATAATATATTAATCATATATACGCATATATATAAACATAATATCATATTACTACTATAAATAATCATATAATATAAAATATCCACAGAATTACACTATAATAGATAATAATACTAATATAATAGTATATAATATATATATATATTAACAATCATAAACTATATATAATAATACTAATAAATAATATAACATAATACCTAATATTAGAGGGTATGTGTGTTTACACCACAGCACCAACCGCAGTAAAAACAGCAGCCAGAACCCACGAACCGTTGTGTAAACTATATAACTATATATATATATAATATTAATTCCTATATAGATATATAGTAAATAACACTATATATATATCAACATATATATAAATATAATAACGATATTATATAAAATATATCAGGCATATATATATATTAGATATATTCAAAAGATAATTTAACTATTATATTACATATATCTTATATACTATATACTATATAATATATATTATTTATAAATATACTATTTATAATTTCAGCTACTGTACTTATTATATATAAGCAAAACATAATTAACTATAAATTATATATATATAATTACTACTATATAATATATATATATATAATAAAAATATATATATAAATATATATAGATACAATACTATCATATACTATACACTAATAAATCGAATATATGATACACAGATATATAAATAGATATAATATGAATAATCATATACAATTACTATATAGAAATACCAAAAATACACAACATCATACTAATTATAATCCTATATAATAATATACTAACTATACTAAACAAAAACAACTATAAATATAAAATACTATTATATATATATAATATACAAGAAAATATATTATATAAACATATAGATATCAAATAGTACTTAATGACTATAATATAATACTAACTACAACTCACAATATACCTATATAAATAATATAGATATATAATATATATGCCTATATATACATATTAACTATAATAATACTAATAACATTATAATATTAAGTATATATACTTATAATAATAAATTCTAATATATAATATATTATATGAATAATATATAAAACATATATTATATACACAATAATAAACACATAATATACTACACACCTATATTAGTTATATATACAATTATATTAACTAATTTATAATAAATTCAATTAAAATTATAATATAAACATACTAAATATATATATATATATATATCATATAAGCAATTAATTACATATATATATAAAGCATATACAATATATATGATCTCCGATGCACTGTCAATCGAGTACTTGAAGCGGTGGAAACCAACAAGAAAGGGCAGAAAAAAGAAGCAGAAAAGCAGGAAAACGACTCGCAGAAGAGTGTCTGAAAATCGCAAACGTAATGTGATTAGTGGACCTGTAAAAATCTGAGAAAGAAACTATATATTAAATAAGTATTTCGGGAATTGTTTAAAGATACAGAAGATTTAAGATTTGAAATGTATAAATTTAGTGCTGAGAGAAGTTGTATGTGTCATATTTGTGTAAAAAATTAAGGTTTATTTTAAAGTGCAAATTATATTCAAAGTAAAATTAAAAGTGGAAGAGCAACAATTAGTTTCTCCACCATGACAAAGTACTTATTAAATAATCGTATTTTTGAATGAAATGCAAAAGTAAAAAAAAGAAAAGAAATTTGAAACTTAAAGAGTTAGCGGTAGAAAAGTAGGTAAGCAGGCGTTCGCGGATAGGTTCAGTAGCGTAAGGTATTCTAGAGTAGAAAATTCACCTAAA
>JABUQX010023294.1:42500-45944 GCA_015478945.1 Trachelipus rathkii | reverse complement strand
ATTTCCTCTCAAATTATGGAAGAATTAGTGACCTATCACGGTCCACTACTAAAGAAATATATATATATATATATAATTTATTTATATATATATTATAATATTATATATATAATATATAATATAATTAATATATATATATTATTTATATAATATATATTATATATATATATATATATTAAATATATATAAAAGAAGAATATATATAATATATATATATATATATTAATTATATATATATATATATATATATATATTTATATATTATATATAGTAGGCTTATTAGTAGTAGTAGTAGTATAATATATATATATATACTTATATATATATATATTTAATATATAATATATATATATATATATATAATAGTATATTAATATATATATATTATAGAGTAGAGAGATAGAGAGAGAAAGAGATTTTTAAAAATAGTTTTTTTTCAAAATTAATATTACGTCAATCTGAGTCCATTGTCATCAGGTCATAAATTTATGAGCTCTATATCACGAGATACGTGAGTCATATATAGTCATCATAGTAAAATTTCATAATACTAGTACCCATCACTAAATATTAGAGTAGAGATGTTTAGCAACAAAACACCTCAGAACAGACTATTAAGATGGTAATAGACAGATTTACAGAATAGTATTAAAGAGATATATATAGCACTTAATCAATAGGTCACAAGAAAAATTGTTTAATCATGAGGTGAAAGCCCTAGATGTATAGTACATATCCTATTATAAACTAGTAGTGTACGCTTAGCTCTTATCAGAACTAATATCCATGACATAAAGAATCCGGCAGTATAAGAAATATATTTGCTAAGAGGTGATAGGAGAAACCTCTAGAGGTAGATTATTTATATCCACTCACTGATACAAACTCTCTCAATTTTATTATTGATTCAGCTAGATGACATCAGAGAACAATATGCCATCTAGTGAACATGAATTATTTGAGTATAATAGTAAATAATTGATAATTTGAAAATGGAATGAACCTTCTCATTCCATCAACGATTACGGTGAAAACATACTACACATACAAACACAAATAATATATTATATATATTATTAATATTATATATATATATTATATAATATAATATATACTATATATTATATATATATACGCAGTATATATATATATAATATATATATTATAATATATAATATATATATATATATATATATATATATAATATATTATATTATTATGTAATAATATAATATATATTTAATATATATATTATATATAATATATATATATATATATATATATATATATATATATATATATATATATATATATATATATTATATAATATATATATATATATATATATATATATATATATATATAATATATAAATATTATTTAATATATATATATATATATAATATATATATAGTGATATATAATATATATATATATATGAGTTCAGTACATATATAATATTATATATATATATTAAATATATATATATATATAAATATTAATATATATATATATATATAATATATAATATAATAATATATTATAATATTATAATATATCTAATATATAATAATATATATATTATATAATATATATTATAAATATATATACTATATATCATATTATATCATATAGTATATTTTATATATATAATAATATACTATATATAGTATTATATATATATATATATATATATATATATATATATAAATTATATTACTAATATATATATTATATAATATATATATACTATACTAAAAGAGGATGCATACTAGTATAATATTTGTTGAAAATCGTAGATATACAGTACCATATCAAGACCTTTACTTTAAACTATCATATTAATATTATAGTACTAATAATCAGTACCTTTTGGCTAATGATCAGAGTTTTCCATATTTGCCTAGCATCTTTGTTTATTCTACAGCAAGTTAATCTCATCTCTGAGACAAAAGATATCACTACTAGTTGAGGATAGACATGAGGAATGAAGTATACCAATATTTTTTAGATTGTTTGACGATAAAATTTTGACATTACATTTATTTATATATTAGAACTTTAACATATTAATGAGTATATATATAATATATACTGTTCATGATTGACTATTAAGTCTTAGTATTTATTATTATAAAATCAAAGATACATATGAAATAATACTTATAATATAATAAAATAAGAAATATACTTTAATATAAAAGCTAATATAGCAATAAAATATACTATACTAATGTTATAGATTAAAAGGGAAAAAAATTTTTATATTATTATTATATATCACTATATATAAAGTAAATAAAATATTATAAAACCTATTTAATTTAGCCTTATTATAGGATAGGTATAAATTTCAACCTCTTTAAAATAATTGTAATGTTAGAACTATCTATATAATATTGTACATTTTGGGACTATATATATATATTATCTATGACTATTAGAGCTTATATATACTACATATGTTTAATATGCCTAAACTTAAATACCTCACTTTGTACTATATCACACTGGTAAATATCTAAGTAGAATTAATATGAAATATTACGAGAGTAAAGCCTAGCTAACTACAACACCATCTATCAAAAAATGTATTATATGTTTTGAATTTATATTTACCTAACCATACAAATAATTTCGTAAAGCTTAGTACTAACTCAATACAACTACAAAAAGAAGAAATGTATTTGAGTATTTAGAGAATTATTATTTATTCACTCGACACAAATGTAGAATTTGGTGTATAAATATAGGATTAGTATGTAAATTTATAATAATTCTTACCACTCTTACTGACTACAGCCTAAAATAAAATAAATAGGTTAGCTCTTATGCGATTTACTGTTGCCTCTACACTCTATATAATAATATAACCGCTTATGATTCTTATTTACAACTTCTTATTCACCAATATATGAGTCACTAAATATCTCATTATCAATAGTAAATTATTGAAAAATAATATACCAGATATCTTTGATTATCTCACTAAAAATTGGTTGAAAACCTGTTAAATCCTCTCATAAGTCTCCAAATTTTTGCATCTTCAAAAATTTCTAAACATGTGGCCTCTTCCAAATCATTTTGTCTCCCATATCTGTTCTCTGAAATTTCATTTTGATATCTTAAAACAAGTAATAATGAATTTTTAAATTTTTTATATATTAAATTATATACAATAGAAAATAAAGATAATATATTATTTATATACAATTGAAAGATCCCAAAGTTCTTCAAATTCTTTGTCTTGTCCCTATTTATTGATCATTTATCACCTTATATTTATTCTATTGCTTTTATAGCATCATCAATTTAATACATATATATTACATATGTAGGGATAATACAACATTCAGTTTGATACATGTACAGTTCATTTATGTATTGACATATATTGAAGTCACCTATTATAGTATATATATCATAAATAATAAATTATATAAA
>JABUQX010023294.1:32500-40000 GCA_015478945.1 Trachelipus rathkii | reverse complement strand
GTAAGTCGCCCTAACCTACGAACAATCTGCCAAAAAGATTATACTAGGCACGCACATATCACTCACTTCCTACCTAGCAATCTCATTGAGAATACTTCTCACTACTAGTATTATCTCATCACTACACTTTGAGAATTTTTGGATTTGAGTCACTTAGAGACTGACCTACCTATCATCAATTTAAGGCGGCATTATGTGTTACTTCATGACTGCAATGTCGAAATAACTCTCTCTAGCATATCTACGTTATGTCTTTAATTCTCTTTTTATATAAGTTGGTACTGATTAAAATTAGCGTCTACTAACTTCTGTGTGCATCTAATTTACTTAATTCTCCTATTTATTTATTCTGACGCTAAAGTTACAATGAGACACCTATCTTGAGTAAATTGTAATCATTGCAAACAGATATTACAATATATTACTTCCTATGCGTCATAGCTAACTTGCGTGTTAGGCAGATTATCTTACTTATATATAGTAGATAAAATGGAAATGGAATATATTTAAAAAATAAGTAAATAAAACATAAGTCATTAAAGATACTATTATTTAATATATATAAAAAATATAATAAATTGGTAGACATACAACCTAAATGGGTGAAATATAATTGACTAGTAATTATGATTTATTTTCAGAGATAAACATATAATACCGTGAGGGTCACTTATACAACGGCAGAGGCCATAATCAGGAGGAGTGTAGTACTCATTCTATATACTCGAGTCCGAGATAGACTAGGAGGCCAAGTCACTCCAAGGAGTAGAATAGCTGCACATTCTCTCCCAACTACCGAACCTGTGTATAGCGAACTACTGGGACCTCACTCGCGTTGTTTAGGCGAGTAGTCTATCTAACATATAACTGATTTATCTAGGTAAGCGTCATTTTTATATTAATAATATATATAAATATCAACAATAAAAAATATGGCAATCTGAGTTAGCCTAGGTCAGAGTACAGCAGTTCTGCATTCTTTTATGGCTAAAAATAGTGAGCAAATTAACGTTATTTAGGTGAGACTATATAAAAATAATAGTATCTGAGTATTCTTGCGTCAGCATCATTAACCGTGTACTAGATACATTTATGTAGTTGAAGAAAAATACATTGAGTGAAAAATTTTAAAAATAGGAAAACCTATTAAATATTATGCATCAATGATAATGAAATGATACATATATTTAAAAATATTATCACCGTAATATGATTAAAAATCTATGACAAACACCAAAAAATATTTATATCACTAATACTATCATATATTGAGGAGATATCAGATATATATATATACCTCATTATATAATTATATATATATATATATTATATATATATATATATATATATATAATATATATATATATATATTATATATATATATATATATTAATAAATATATATTATATATATAATATATATATATTAATATTATAATATATATATATATATATATATATATTATACGGTATATATATATATATATATTATATATTAATATTATATAATATTATAATATTATTATATATATGATATATATAATTATATATATTATATGTATATATATATATATATATTATATATATAATAATATATATTTAATTATATATATATATATATATTATAATTATAATATATAATTAATTAATATATATATATATATTATATATATATAATAATATATATAATTAATATATATATATATATATATATATTATATATATATATATATATATATATATATATTATATATATATATATATATATATTATATAATATATATATAATATATAATATATATATATATATATATATATATATATATATTATATATATATTATATATATATATATATTATATATATACGGTTATAATATATATATTAAATTAACTTTCTCAATACTATCACACCCTATATATATATATATGACTTACCCTCTTACAGATGGTGACCACATTTATAGATCTAAGCTTATAGGGTTTTAAACTTCCAGGAGTTTGTTCTGGGATGATATGTATAGAAGATATATAGTACTATAGAAGATATATAATACATATCACACAGTTTCGCACGAGGGAGTCACTGGTATGCACTTTGAGTGTCAATAGAATTAATTATTAGAGGTAGTTTATTGGTTTGATAGTTGGAATCTATTTGTTTGTGTCCCCGTGATGTGGTGTGTGGGTAGTTGGTAGTGTGTATGTGCGTTGGTGACGTGGTCGATTATTATAGGAGATTCTACCAATAACTATGCGAACAAAAATTTCAGGAGAACACAGTTAACCGAAACAATGCTTTGAGGATATAATTTATTAATCTTTTTCAAATTTATAAGATACAGGATATTGCGGTATAGTGTAGTATTATACAATGATCACTAGTATCATTGGTGAGGCATGATCATTATAAGATGGAGGTAAAAAGTGTGAAAGTAGATGGTTTAAGATCTTTATCTTTATAATAATATAAATATATTTGTTCGTGATAATTAGGATCTTATATAAGATAGTGTAATTTGTTTCGATATTAGAGTATACGATTGTTTAGTTGTGCGCAAGTTGTGAATCCATGAAAGAAGATATTACTTCGGTTATGCGGTTATGCGTCATTGTACTCATTTGGTCGAAGCAATTAACTCCAAGGATATTTATCAAAACATATGGCTCTAATTGATCCAATCGGTATTCACAGTCCCAAAGTTACTGACTGAATTATTATAGTTTGCTGTAACAAGTTAGTTATGATTTTTGGTAGTACTATGTGTTTTAGTGTTAAAATACCATTGGTATTTTTCTATCAATTTCTAGGTGTTTGTCTATTGGTAGTGTCTTGCTACTCCTGTTTTTCATTGATGATAAAAATAATGTCTACTTGTTGAGGTGGTGTTAATGTACATCCTGTTAATAATTCTGAGTGCTTTGTTTTAGGTTGTTTGGAATTTTTTCATGTTTCCCTTATTTAATAATGGATGCCATATTGGTGATGGGCTGATGAATTGTTTGTATACAGTGATGGATATGTTTGTTATTTTTAATATCACTGTCATCTATGGTTCTTAGGATGTTTAATTTCCTATTTGCTGATGTTATGTTTTCTAATGTGTTTTGAGAAAGTTAAGTGTGTGTCCGGTGATATTCCTGGAATTTTGGGTGTTTTGTTTAGTGGGATAGCAATGTTATTTTGGAAAATTTGGGGGTTGGTAGTACCGAGTTGACAGTCTGTTGTGACTAGTGTAATTGAGGATTTGTTTGGTGATGCTGACATTCTATTGTCCGTTAGCCAAGTCTGTATTTACTTTGATGTACTGTTGGGTTAGAAGGAATGCTTGTTTAGATTCTGGGCTGCGGTAGCTATGGTAATGTTATCACCATAGGTTATGTTTGTGTGATCTGTTTATGGTAGATTTGCTATGAATAGGTTGAAGAGTGTAGGTGATAGGATTGCTCCTTGGGGTACACCATTTTTAATTTTTACTGTGGGTGATTTCTTGTTGTTAATCTGTATTTGAGCGGTTCATCCTGATAGGAAGTTTGATAACCATTTCTTTAAGTTAGTTGAGATGTTTGATTTTATTATTTTTTATATTAGATTACCTCTGAGGACTGTGTCAAAAGCTTTGTTTATGTTGATTGCTATGAGTAATGTTTTATATTTGGGTCTGAGATTTAAGCCGTCTGTTATTGGTTGTATAATGTTTGTGAGAGCTGTAATGGTTGAATGGTTTTGTTGGAAGCCTTGTTGGAATTTTAGTTTGGGGATGTGTGGTTTTATTTTATTCAGTATGAATTTTCTAGGAGTTTTACACAAGGTGGATATTAGGGGATGGGCACGTTAGGAAGAGGGGTTTAAGGGGTCTTTTCCTGGTTTAACTTTGAGATGATAATTGCTCTTTTCCAGAGGAAGGGAATGTGATTTAATTTTATGGATTTGATGAACTAGTGCAGTATTTCCTAAGTGTTTAATGTGGATGTTTGAGATGTTATCTGGGTCAGTTGCTGGTGAGTTTTTGAGGGTCTTTATAATATGTTGGTGTTATTTCTATTGATTTGTCGTGGCTGCTTTCTATTTTCTTAAGTGATTTGATTATTTTTCGAATTTGAGGGTGGGTGGGTTTATGGCTTAGTTTTGCGAAATATGTTGCAAGGGTGTTGGTTTGTTTTTTGTGGGGATTGATTGTTGGAATTTTTGATAGATTTGTGTGTTTGTGTTGGGTTGTTTTTTGCGTTGTTTAATATTTTTTATTATGTTCCACATTCTAATGTTGTATTTTGTAGGTTTTTGTTAGATGGGTTTGAAAATTATTTGAAGTATGTGTTTTGATTAGGTTTGTAAATTGTGTGCTTAAATTATTGATTTATGTTTTAATTTGTTGCGTTTGCTGTGCTGATTTTTTTAGTAGGTTTCGTTGTTTAATTAAGATTGAGATTTTGGGTGTGAGTGTAGGGTTGTATTTTTTTTTATGTATCCCGAGGAATATTTAGGTTTTGCGGCTTTTTGAATTATTAAAGTGAAGTTTTGGATGACTGTGTTTACTGTTGTGGTACTTGTGATTGTTATTGATTGTGCATTATTTCCAATGTATTCTGAAAATTTTGTCCAATCTGCTGTTTATAATTTGCGTAGGTTTTTCTGAAAGTGTGGTTGGGTTTGTTGGTAGTTTGGTATTTTATGATAATGGGTAGGTGGTCAGAGTTTAGGTCGGTTTGTGTTGACCATTGAGTTTTGTGTGAAGATTTCGGAAGCATAGTACTAGGTCTGGGGATATATTTGATTGATTTGTTTTTGGTGGAATTTTAGTGTGGAAGTTTTTATTGTTGAGGATGTTTAGATGGTTTAGATTTGATATCAAGTGAATTCCTCTTTGGTCTGCCCTTTGGGCTTTGTACCATGTTGGGTGATGTGCATTGCAATCACCTCCTATTCTGAGGTTTGGGAGGTTTGAGATAGTGAGATTTGATGTGTAGTTTCTGGGGCAGTGTGGTGAGGTGTGATGTGGGGATGTGGAGGTTTATTATGTTATGTTGCATTTTGTTGATCAGCATAGTAAAGGATTGAATTTTGGTGGTATTGTCGTTTAGTGATGTTGTGATTGTGCTGGTGTTTGTGAATGGAAGTGAGTTGTGAATGAAGGTTAATAATGTGTGATTCCTTGGATTTTGTGATGTGTAAATGGAGCCGTATCCATTAAATTTGTGTTTTGGGTGGTTGTCTTGGAGGTGTGCTTCTTGAATTAGAGCTATGTGGATGTTCATTTGCTTTAGAAAGATTTTTATTAATTTGTTTCTCTTTTCTAGTCCTTTTATGTTTATTTGTAATATATTTATTAGTGATGGGACGATTAATCGTCTTCAGCAAACTCGGCATATTTTTTCTCAATCGTCATCGTCAATTTCTGCCGATTTTTTGTGTATCATTAGGCAAATTTCTGTGAAAGCATTTTGTTTCTGCATCATAATTTCAGAACTCTAAATTTAAAGTACTAGAATTTTGTATGTCTGTCCATTTTCCCCTATATTAAAATTTTTTAAAAATCAATGTTTTGACGAGAATACTTACTATATATTAAATTACTGATATTAAGCTGAAATATATGAGCTTCGGATTGCTTTTAATAATTATATCTAATAATTTTTTTTTATATAAAAATATTTTCTATATCGCATTATTTATTATTATTATTATTATTATTATTATTATTTTATTATTAATTATTATTATTATTATTATGTATTACTATTATTTATTATGTTATTATTTACTATTATTGATATTTTATATTGTATTCAAAGATAAATTAACGTGTGGAATAGTTAATTGTTTATCCTCAATAATTTAGATTTTATTTTAGTTTATTATTATTATAGTGTATGTATTTTTATTTATTAAATTTATTAATTATTTATTATTATTAATTATATTATTATTAAAGGTAGTTGAAGGATTACATTTCTCATTTTTATGTCATTACTGTTATCCAGTTATTATATGAATTATTGAGTGAAATGTGTCATTATTACTCTTAATTATTATTATTATTATTATTTTTAAAAAATTAAATTTATATTATATTATTAAGTAGTTGTATTAGGATTAATTTTCTTTTTTTTTTTATTGGGGTTTTGTTATCGTTATTATTATTATTATTATTATTATTATTATTATTATTAATTTATTATTATATTATTATTATTTACTTATTATTATTATATTATGTGTTGAATTATTACTCTTAGTTATTATTATTATTATTAATTATATTATTATTATTATTATTATTATTTTATTATTACTTGCGAAAGTTTTGTGATTGGCAACGCATCTTTATGACTTAAATAGCGACTTCTTACCCTTTAGTCATCTTGCAGGGTCACTCCAGCTGCTGATTCTGGCTCCCGACCCCAATAGGGGGGCATCTCGCTTGTTGGCAGAGAGTGTTGGTCGGAGAGTCTATCAGTGGTTCCAAACTGCGTAAGCATAAGCCTGCTCCTGGGGATTTTTCATTGTTTTTCCGCCCGGAGCCGGAGGAGGCTGTCCTGGCTCGTTTGCGCGAATTGGTACTAATATGAACATAGCTACCTCATGGCAGGGGAGAATCCCCCTATGGTGTCCTTTTCTGCCGTTATCCCATAAGTCTACTTTCGTGATTTTCTTGTGGTTATGCGGCTTCTGCGCTTCCCAGAGGACCGGTTTTTCCGCATAGTTACACACCATACCTTTTCCAACCCGCTTTTTTTTTGTCTGAATACTTCATTTATGAAGCGATCTCGCTTTCTTTGGGACTGGACTCTCTCGAGACGATTTAATTCCTGAATTCCCGTTTTCATGCGATAGTTTAGGATATTTTACAACTGCATGTAGCTTTGGTCAGTCTATCGCCACTTACTTTTTTTGGTGCGCAGTTGTGCTCCAAGTTCAATTTACATCAAAAAAAAAATTATTTTTTTTTTTTTATATTATTTTATTATTATTATTATTATTATTATTATTATTATTATTATTAAAAAGAGTAATATTAAATTTTGTTATATATTTATTTACTTTTGATTTTCATAGGAAATTCGACCAACCCTTGATGAACTCGGCATTAGTTCCCCAGAAGATCTTGGCTATGACTCCAGAAAGGGTGTCCCTAATGTCGAAAAGCTTCTACAAATAGGGGCTTACAGACCAGGTATATAAGAGTTGCAGACTATCTCCTCTCAAAGTCGCTTCTTAGGATTTTCTTTCCTAGAGAGTGAGAGATGGATAATATAAACACTTACCCATCAAGAATTGTTTTCGGATTAAACCTGTTGTTGAAAACTAAATTGATCGTTGCAATTTCATTACCGCCTGAAGATCTCGAGTTCGGAGGAGAAATATTGCAATGATCAATTTATTCAACAATGGTTTAAGTATATATATATATTATATATATATATATATTATATATATATTATATATATATATAATAATATATATAATATATATATATATATAATATATATATATATATTATT
>JABUQX010023294.1:25000-30000 GCA_015478945.1 Trachelipus rathkii | reverse complement strand
TCAAGGTTTTTTTTTTTTATACATTTTTCAGAATATTTTTAAGCGAAGGAAGTTTTTAATATTTTGGGCAGAAATTATAGCCGTCGTTATTGTGAATCGGGTTAAATAGAACCGGCATAAACCGAGAGCTCTGTAATTGGCTTTTTCTTTTTTTTTTTTTTTATTTGGTAAGTTCCTTACCTTAACCGAGAAGGAAATTTCTGTAGAATTATTCTTTCTAGCAATCGAACTCTGGAACTTTATTTAGCTCAGGAGTCTGAAACGTTACCATATATAGTGATAATATTTTCCACTATATACCGTATATATATATATATATATATATTTCTTTTTTTTTTTTTTTTTTCTATTATAACCGTATAATTATAATATATATATATATATATATATATATATATATTTATTAATTATAATATTATATATTATATATATATATATAATATATATATATATATATATGGAATTACTTGAAACGCCCCACAACGGAAACGGGAGCCTCCGGATCAAAAAAAATTTTCACAGGTAGCCTCTATGATACATAAAAGATGTTTTAGGTCGAATGAAAAAAAAAAAATCTCGTATCTCAAAACCTACAATAGCTACGCGAAAAGGAATACATTTTTGGAATCTGGTAAAATTTTAGTTAGGAATTTTTTTAATTAAAGGAATACCCAAGGGTATACCCCAAGGACCGCACCGATGGCAGGAGTTCGGGTCTCTCGGCCTTCCGGGAACTACAGGTTAGGACTATTTCCCCCCCCCTCTCCGGGGAGGGTCTCCGGAACCCCGCGCTCTTTGGTATTTGGGTGTCCGGGGGTTCCTCCGCCCCTCCCCTAACGGGGGTATGGGAAAACGTCCCCCTGTGTTCCCCGCGGCTCGAGCCCCCTACATTGCCGTGTAATACCTTTATCAAATAATATATATAATTTCCACCCCTAGAACAGGTAAAAAAAAAAAAAAAAAAAAAAAAATTAATTTCGACCCCCAAGAACATCTATTTATGTATCATAGATGCTACCTGTGGAAAATTTTTTTTTTGATCCGAGCTCCCGTTCCGTGGGGGCGTTAAGTAACAGCGTGTGGTGGTGCGCTAAAATGTATGATATATATATATATATATTATATATATATTAGTATTATATAGATAGTATATATATTTATTGGTATAGTATGATAATACTATGGTGTATATATATATATGATGAGTAATAGTATATATATATAGAATATATAGTATATGATATATATATAAGTATCATAATATAGTAAGTACTATAATAGACACACGTCTTGTGTTTGTGAGAGAAGAGAGCGCGAGCCGTGTGTGTGTAATGAGAAGCACGGAGAGAGAGAAGGAGAGGAGAGAGAGAGAGAGAGAGAGAGAGAGAGAGAGAGAGAGAAGAAGAGAGAGAGAGAGAGAGACTACAATTTTATGAAATAAAAACAATTAACTGCTCATCGCAGTATTATAATTAGCGAGTACTTGGTCACGTGCGATTGGTAAACGGCGCCACCTTGCAACCAAAGCAAAGGTCGTATTATTTTTGCTCAATCACCATGAATGCACAAGAAAATAATTATACATCCCTTGATATGCTGGGAAACTTTATCATATCCTCAGTTAAGAGATATTCAACTTGATATCACAATTCTCACCCAGCAATTTTACGTCCCTTTCTTTGCAAAGGGCGTTTTTCGTTAATGATTTGGCAGATTTGAAGACTCGAATCATTCCGGCATTTGATCATAGTCTAAATTCTAAACAATTCTTTGATAAAGTTGATGTTGATATTTTGCGCTGTATATGGAAGGAGCTTCATTTCCGCGAACCAATGGTGTACTTGTTTAATGTTGGTGATATTTCGATGCACTAAAAAAATAATATATGCTTTACCTTATTCTGGCTGCATCATTATTGAAAGGTGGATATATATATATATATATATATATATATATATATATTATATAAATGTATATATATATATATTTTTTATTATATATATTATATATATATATATATATATATAATATATATATATATATATATATATATATATATATATATTTCTTTGTGAAGGGGAATGATGTCCACAACTAAAAAAAATAGATTTGCTTAATCTCCCTTCTCATCCAACAAATAACCACAAAATAAAGTGTTCTATTAAAATAACGGAATTGTAGGAGCACACGTCTTCGTATTCGCTTGGTAATAGAAATTGAGAAAAGTTGGCAAACTGCTTAGCAACCGACTCTAGACACAATGTTTAAAATGACAGTATAGTTTGTCACTACAGCACCCCCCCCCCCCTTCAGCGGAGTAGGCAGGAAGTAAGTCAATCGAGATAGCGTCTTGGCCATCGAACCTGCCGCCCACTACGTGTTCTACTCGCTGCCTCCGAAAGAGCCAGGGCAGAATGAAGTGGGACTTGTGAAGAAGGTACCTGTGACTGCGACTGTGCAGACGAAGCAGGTTGCGCAGCCGGAAGAGCAGACTAAGAAGTAGGAACCAGATCAGGTATACTAGTACTGAGGCGGCTCCTAAGATGAGCTGGTGGTGGAGTGCACTTTGGTTGAGGTGCTTGAGCCAGAGTTGAAGGTGAAGACGGAAGGGGAAGTGGTTGCAGTGGTGAAGTAGAAGAAATAGAAGCAGGTGGAGAAGGTTGAGGAGACGAAACCGAGATGGTTTGCGTAAAAAGGTCGGAATCATGGGTATCAGAAAGGTTTGCCTCAAAATACGCTGGCTTGAACCGATCGATAGAAATCACCTCTGTGTGGAAAGGACGTTGGATCGTTAAGAACTTTTTCTTCCTAAGCACAACCAGGAAAGGTCCGTCGTATTTAGGTTGGAGAGAGGTGTGATGGGAAGCATGCCTCACGAAAACGTGTGTGCACGAAGCAAGATCTTTCTGGATGAAGGAATGCACTTATTGATGCCGTGTAGGTGTGGGTCTCTACGACTTAGCACAGCGTCTCAAGCGGGTTAAATAGGATAAAGGGTCTAAAAACGGAGGAGAAGACTGTGAAAAGAATTCTCCGGGTAAGCGAGGTGTTGAACTATAAACAAGTTCAGCAGCACAGCACTGAAGATCATCCTTTGTATCCTTGCGGATGCCAAGCATAACTAAAGGAAGAGCCTCAGTCCAGCTCTCCGACACGGGCTGGGCTGCAAGAGACGCCTTGAACTGTCTGTGAAAATGATCACAAATCTCATTCGCTATAGGATGATAACTCTGAACCAAGAAGACACATTAAGTCTCTCCAAAGGAAAGATTCGAATTGTCTTCCTTGGTCTGTGACGGTGAGTGGAACACCAAAACGCGAAACCCAGTGAGCCATGAAAACCTTGGCTATAGATATCGCTGTAGCAACAGAGAGATGAATGGCTTCGGTCCAACGTGTGAAACTATCTATACACATAAGAATGTAACGGTGACCGTCAGAAGGTGGAAGAGGTCCAACGGTGTCGTTGTGAACCTTCTCGAAGCGTTCATCAGGCGGCAAGAAGGTGCCTAGAGGAGCCTTGGTGTGCCTCTGAACCTTTGAGCGTTGACATGAAAGACATTCACGAGTCCACCTTTTCACATCGGTTTTTACGTCGGCCCAGACAAAGCGAGCTGTAACAAGCTTTTGTGAAGCCGCTATACCGGGGTGAGAGAGGAAATGAAGGTTGAGAAAAACCTGTCTGCGGAAGGTGGTAGGTACGAAGGGACGTGAATGTCCTGTAGACATGTCACAGAGAAGATTCTTCTTTATGCCGGGCAGGGAAATGAACTGCAGCCGAAAAGAAGAATCTTGTGAAAGAGCTGGGCCTTTAGACGCCTGTCTAGTTGCCATATCTTCGTAGTTGATAGAAGGTAGAGCAGACATAGAGTTGACCTCAATGCGTGAGAGTGCATCAGATGTGAGGTTGTCTACTACAGAGATGTGCCGTAGATCGTTGTGAATAGCGAGACATACTCCAAATGTCGGGCCTCTCTGGGAGAGTGCCTTTAATGTTGGGATGCCATCGCAAAGGTGATCTGCTTGTGATCGGTGATAATGTGAAACTCACGGGACTCCAGAAAGTACCGGAAGTGATGAACCGTGAAGTAAATAGCAAACGGCTCCCTGCCGAAAGCGCTGTAGCGAGTTTCAGCAGGCTGTAACTTACGAGAAAAGAAAGCAAAAGCTGCCCGCATTCCATTCAGGTGCTGCTGGAAGACGCCTCCAACTTCGAAATCGGACGTATCTACCTGAATTTTGGTAGGTGCAGAATCCTGTAGATGGACTAGGAGTGGCGGTGGTCCGAGCTTCGTTAGCAGTAGCGAATGCAGTGCGGGCTTCGTCCGTCCACTCAACCTTAGTGGATTCTCCTCTTCTTCGGGCGAAAAAGAGAAGTGAGGGGGCGAAGAAGTGCTGCAGCATTCTGTAGAAAGCGATGGTAAAATTTACCATCCCTAACCACTGCCGCAGCTGTTTTTGAGTGTCTGGCAGAAGAAAAGCACGAATGGCAGCCACACGGTCCTCCAGAGAGCTGACGCCTTCTGCAGAAACTTTGTTGCCAAGAAAAGTACGAGTAGAAACACAGAGGGTGCACTTCGCCGGGTTAGCACGAATGCCAGATTCGCTTAACCTGGTGAAAACGGCGCGAAGGTGCTCCTGTTGCTCTTCAGGAAACTTACTTGCAATGAGGAGGTCATCGAGATAGGCCCAATCGAAAGGAAGGCCTCGAAGTATCGTATCTATAAACCGTTGGAACGACTGAGCTGGGTTCCTCAGGCCGAACGGCATCCTGATGATCTCGAAGAGGCGCGACGGGGATCTGGTAGTAAGCCCGGATCAGATCAACCTTCGAAAAGATGGTTGCTTCATCTAGGTGAGAAGTGAAAGATTGGATGTGTGGCACCGGATAGCGGTCGGGTGTTGTAGAAGCATTAAGAGCCCTAAAATCGCTATAGGGTCTCCAGTCACCTGTGGTTCCTTTAGGGACCATGTGTAGAGAACACAAGCTGCTCTTGGAG
>JABUQX010023294.1:0-20000 GCA_015478945.1 Trachelipus rathkii | reverse complement strand
AATTGAGTTTAAGTGAAATCCTCCCCATAAATTGAATATATAATATATATATATATAATATTATATATATATATATAATATATATATATATATATATTTATTATTATATATTTATATATATTATTAATATTATATTATAATATATATACTATCCTCCGTATAGGAACTTTTTGAATAAAAAACATCTACAATTGGGGCATTTGCCAGAAGATTTTATGGCGAGGAGGAGGAGAGGAAGTGGGAAAGAGAAGAGTGACGGGGAAGGAGAAATTCATTTCCAAGAAAAAAAGGACAACGGGGGCTTAATGTTAAGAAATCATATACTTGCGGACGTGAACGCGCATCAATTATACTCCAGTAGTTTGAACCCTGAAAGGGTGATCGACCTTATTGGTCTCACTGGAGAAGTATTTCTTTTGGCATCGACACAACATACCATCAGGCCTCTCCTCATCGGTAAAGATATCAGGGTTGATATACCCATCTCTATCAAGTTATGGGTAAACTGTGGTCCTGTGTGAGTTAATACTATATTTAATATGCATTGCGTACAGCGTGGTGATACCGTATTTAAAGAATATGAAAAGCGCTGGTCCAGCTTTTAGAATTCCACAAGCTTATAGAGACTTATTGAACTGTTTAATTGCCCTTCTGTAAGACTCTATTGATGTGGTGATATATGATAGCGTCCGATACAGTGAGTATCAATAATTTACTGCTTTGAAAAGGCTCTATTCTCAATTGTATGGACAGTACCGACACAGAGGTATATTAATTTTACTTCACGAAGCGCTATTTCTCTAGGGCTAACGTTCTTTATGATTTCATTTAATTTCACTTTATTAATTAGTAACATATGTTTTGTTTTACATTATTCGTTGATAATATTAATTGGCAGGAAGAACTGTTAGTGTGATCTTAAACCCTATATTGTCTTGCTCGTATACACTAGCTTGATGGCCACCGAAGACTTCCATTCATGTGCCATACATATAAAAATTCATTTCACTCCTACATCCTATTATTCTTTTTGGATACACCATAGTAAAATCTTAACCATGGCTGATTTCCACAACTCTTTTAAATTATAGCACTCCATTCAATCTTACCATTATTTATAATTGTTCTTACATCCCTTTTTTCTATTGGACTCCACATCACCTCTGTATGAAGAACTAATATGTTCACTTTTTTATTTACTCTATTAAAAGTAGTTCCCTCGATCACTAGCAGTTCCTGGTAGGATTATCTTCATACTATGTAAGTCACTTCTCCTTCTCCTGTTCAACCCAAGCTACTACATTCTTCATTTACTTTGAGAACTTTTGTTAGTGCTCGCGCTGAGGTCTACCTCACCTTCCTCAATGATCACCGTATACAATTACTACTATATAACCGTAGTCTACTTCGTATTGAGACCAATGCAGTGTACTCTCTTCAATGTGTGTGATGCCTCTGGGTACACCCCAGGCTTACTTTCTTGTACCTTTTCTCAACATCTTAATTAGTTGGTATTGATGTTTAAGGAGATTCTGTTTCTGACTTCTTCTTTTCCTGTCATACGTTTCTTCTAACCCTATCTAGATTAAAGAACATTGGGGACCCTGTGATCACTGTTTTAGTGAATATAGGCTCAACGCGTTGTATGGTTCGACAGTTACTCATCTTTTTCTCGACTTAATCTCAAAGGACTGTAGGTAACGGAACGGTATATTATCTGACCTTACTGTAATAAAATATCTTCACCTCCAAACTCGCCATTCCAATAAATAAAACTTAAAGATTATTTGATGTTGATTCAGATTTCTTCTTAATGATGAAATTCTTCGTTTACTCTCAGCTTTAGTATTTTTATATAGATTACGTATTAAGCTTGATGCCCCAGGGAACAGCAAACTCTCATGTTTAGCTCGTTCTTCTACTTACGAAAGACCTCCGAACCCAGTCGTTTACTCCCATTAGCGATTAATGTGGTTTGGACTGATAACTACAGGGGACAATGCACCTTTTGACATTCCCGATGACTAAATCATTAGTTAACGAAGTTCTGCACGGCAGCACAGACTGAGGGTTGTTTCCTTATCCCATTGTTAATTAATTGGAGGTTATACTCCATGACTGTTTTACTTTGACGAGTTAGGAGACTTCTATCACAATTTAGTGTACCTGATCCTAGCTAAATCTTATATTAGTTCTATGTTTGTCATCCCACATAACACCTCCTTTCAGGTACGGTTTAATTTATCTTTCGCACGACAACAACATTACAACCGGTATTACGGAGAGTCACACATGATTCTGTATGATAGCCTATTTTTCACTATCCCATAAGTCACAGGTAGGATGTTAGTACAATCTGATCATTTTATCCTACCTTTCTGTCATATTATTCTCATTACAGGCAGATTCGGTTTCTTCACCTGAACCCTAATAATTTCGAAGCGACTTGACTGCCGCATTTTCAAGTGAGACTCCGGTAATGACTTCCCGTTTCATCTCATTGTATTCTTTCCTCTTTCTGTCTGCCTGAACTATACATATGTCCTTCTTACCTTACAGTGTGATTGAACAATATGCGATGCAGGGCCTTACTGACAGTCTTCTTTGCGAATTAATGCCTCTCTCCTTTTTATTCAACTTGAAGCACGTGTATTATTTAAAATCACCACCCTGGGCTCACTGCTTTATTACTGCGACGCTTGACCCTGTCCTGTGCGGACCGCTTGATTCTCTCCATACCGATTATAGCTTTCATTGTTATTTGTTCCTCATCTCGACGATGACGTTGCTTTTAAGTGATACTCAATGCATTGTTTTATCGATTACTATTCGTTCGAGTAACCACTCGCGGCTCTCTGACTCTAGAGATTTGGGTGACATATAATGAGCATTTTATGTTTGAAACTTTATCTCGGCGTTGATGTGTTGATTCCTGGGTGCTTGCGTTTGACTTTGTTTTTTGTGTTCGGGCAAATTTTTTTCCGAGCTTTAAACGATTGAGCCTTCCATGATTAATCCCTTAGGACATGAAACTGTTGGGGCTGATGAGGTCATAGCCTGTTCCTTTTTATTACTTTTCTTTCTCTTTTTTGTTCTCTTGCCTTAGGTAGGTAGCAGAGTACCTCATTCTTCGGCGGACTAGTATTGTAGGAATGACTTGGATTCCACCTTGGATAGTGAAAAAAACGCGATGGTGTCTCCATGCGGATAATTCCTCATGTGTTTCAGTGTTTAACTAAGTTCCAAATTGTGCTCTCGCCGGGGAAATCGGCAGGTCATTCTCCATTTTGTATTTTTCAGAAGATCGTTCTCGCACTTAGTCTCTTTCTCGCTGAATGTGATACACTAACTCAATGAAGATCTTGTTCTATCACTACCGCGGTGGTCGGAAAACATAATTTGATCTCCCTAGTACATTAAGACTACAGGTAGCGGCCACTTTCTATATTAGTGAATGATCCGTATACTGGCTCTCTATAACTCCATATAAGCTCTCTATCCTTTAAATTTTCGTCGTGTTTCATAATGTCTTTCGCTCAAAGACACTATTTCGTTTTGCCTTTTCTTTTCGGCTGCGATTTGCTTCAGGATTGAATTTACTCATCATGATTCTACTGAGCTACACTTATGGCCCTCCGTGCTCATATTTCGCTATACGCGGCGCACTCGGGTTGTGTCGCCACTAATCTCTCGTCTATAGTGTTTTTTTACTGTGATATTCTGAATTGAATATCTTTAAGTATTCTTGCTATTAGATCATATTTATATCTTCTCTCAAGGGATCGACAGAGAAGTGAAAGATAATTCTGGAAGCTTCGGGTCCTGTGGGATGTCCTATTCCCATTTTACCTGCGCTCGCGTACGTAAGGAAGAGCTCGCCCATGTGAGCTGTCTACTGTATGTTGCTTTGTAAAGCTATTGCACTTAGCGTTCATTTTATGATGTTTGGACGTCTGTAGTTATTAGATATCTTTCTAGGCATTTATTCTTATAAGCTTCAATTTTGCAGCATATCTTTCTATACTGTATTCTCATTGGCATCTTTTGTCTAGCCTCCATTTACTTTAATTCATATTATGGAGCTTCATAGCTTTCGATTTTAGTAATTTCTCTACTCCCGTACGTTGCAGCTCTTTTCAGCTTAGCTCTATTTCATCTTTACATCTTTTCAATTAAGCTTAGTTCTCTACCTTTCAGCTTCTTAAGCTATATATCTATTATCATGCAATTGTGATCGGCTTCAAGTGCTTAGACTTATTATTTATACAAATTCCCCCGTATTACAGTTCTGGTCCTCAAGTGCCTCTAGTGCTCATTTTCCTTTTTCCGCTTAATCTTTACGCTATTTTTCTTTTTCAGCTTCAAGCTTAGTAATTCTTGCCCTTCCGCTCTTCTGTCTTCAGCGCTAACTTTTTCTATCATTTACTAAGCAGCATATACTTACTTGAATTTTAAGCTCTTAGACGCGCATGCTTTCTTTTGCGCCGAATTCACTATTTAAGTCTTTTATATAAATGCTTTATAGAGCAGCGAGTGTTCCTTACCGATAAACCCATGTTTGATTTAACACATTTATCTACAATACTTCAGATAGCAATATTTATAAGTAGCCCATTTGTTTTATATTATATATTAATAAGTCAGTTGTTATAAAATAAAGAACAAATTAATATAATAAAATGCGTTCTCATTAGATGACATTAACGATATAGATAATTGAAGAATCACTCAAAATTTATTCTATCCTGTGTTCCAAATATACCAGACCATTGCTGATCTTGTTATGTCCTTTCCTGATACACTTATCAGAAATCCAAGTAGCCACGAACGCAAAATGATTGAAGACCAATTACACGTGATTTTCATAAATTGGGCTATGTGGGTCCTCCTTAGGTCATCATCTACCATATAGTTAATTGTCTATATATATATTAAGATGTATATTATTTAAAATATTTTATACATAATAGATATATAATTAATATAATATATATTAAATATATATATTATTAAATATATTATATATATAATATATAATATATATATTTATATTAATATATATTAATTAATAAGATAATATAGTTAATTATTATAATATATATATCTAATATATTAATTATATTTATATATATAATATACCGGACGTGTTTAATACATTTCATGTTTATAAGTTAAAAATTTGCAATTGAAAATAATCTTGCTTAGGTGAGATATAATAGTGTTATTTTATCGCCCAGTAAATACGACAAACTAAGTGAAAATTTATATCTCTCGTTAGGGTAAATTCGAAATCTCACATATTTTTTTACGCATACTGCCTCAGACTTAGTCGCTAAAGAGATAAATTTTAATCGCCAGCTTGTTACCGCAGGGTACCTTTTACCTGGGCGCCCGCGGTGAAGTAATGTCCCTTAAATCTAATAAGCAATATTAATTTAAATTATATGTATTTAAATATATATACTTATTTTTATATAATTTATATATATTTTATAATGATATAATTAAATATAATATCAGTATGTGAATAAAATTATTCACAGAAGTTTATTGTTTCCATTAAGTTTAAATGAGTGTATTTGTTTTATATATATAGATGCAATAGCAGATAAATACTATGATTCACCAAATACTGCTAATTAATAATATGAATTTCATATAATACGTTAACTTTGAAATATCAATTTAAATAACCGTTACAACGGACTGACATTGACAGTGTTCACAACCCAATATCAAACTATATATGCCCAAATTAGTATGATATGTATGGTGTAATATTTTTATTTTTAAACTCAAGATAACTGCATTAGCCACATGAGTCTAGGCAGAAGCAATTAAGAATTTAATCCGATTATTATAGTCTGAGAAGTCGTTTACGTACTCATAGTGACTCTACAATATTTACGCAGAAGATAGAAAGGAACTGGCATAAAAATTCACAACAAATGACGCAGGAAAAATATCCACTAGATTAAAACGATGTATAATGTATAGAGGTAAGGAGTTAATACTCTCAAAATAAACTACTCCAAATGATGGCCGTCGGACAAGGTATCGGATCGACCTCTCTAATTATTAAAGATAGGGAATTGGGAACTATGCAGTCTGAAAGATATATAAATGTTAGGTGGGAATATGTACTGATACTTACAAACATACTTTTCATTTAAGAGAACCTGATTTAATCAAATATTCGCAAACGGTTTTGTACAGGACACATACCACATATTATGGATAATAAAATGCTTAATGATATTTAATGTATAGAAGATATATATAATTATATCGTATATTGTATGTCAGAACAATATGGTCTAACATTAGGCTGTGTCTCACAGAACCTGGCTATAACACCACCCAAATTACCAACATCGGCCAGGCCCCTCGTATATCAAATCACAATACCTGACATAAGTCTCTCTAACTTATTCTATAGATATCGTGCCAAACTACCACGCTAGTTTAATTTGTAACTCCAGTATCATAGGACCTCCTGTTGAATGAAGTCATCGGTAGCCTGTGCTGAATAATTAACGTAAGATGCCAATCAATATTATACTCTTAATTAATACTCACCAACCTGATATCTCCCTGAACGATTACCTTTCAGTGTTAAACAACCGTGGAATATTGAGATAATTTGACCGGGTTCGTTTAGCTTTATTGTAAAAAACTTCATTTCAGTCAATAGATTATTCGTATATCCAGTAAACGAATTTACCTGTATTATATGATCAATTACATGAGATTGTGAGTCATAATCTCCCAATGTTATTAAAACCTAAATAAATTGCTACTTGAATTTTTTCATGGTTTCAGGATAAATTTCGAATTTTTGGGTGCATGAGGGAGGAAGATACAATACTGGGAATAAGTGATCTTTAAATTTAAGAGTATTTATATTTTAATAAAAATTAAAATAAATGTTACTTCTTTATGAGAATATATGTGTACTGCTCTTATATCAATGGACTAGGTCTTATAATGGTCTTAACCATTAGTATATACATATATATTAGCTTTTATAGTGTCGCTGTTTAAGTATAAGACGGGTCGTCCACCATTACGCACTGGCCACCATTCGAATAATATAGATAAATTTGAGGAAACTGCTTTTTTTTCTAGAATAGGTTCAATAAGTCTTCGTAGATAAGAGCTTGTTCCAAGGTTTTATTACCTTTGCGAGGGTTCACTTATTTAATTCCCTCTTTTTGCTTAATTAAAATGATATCCCAAAATCCATATCCGACCATATATTATTATATTTTGAATAACACGACCCATGGCGACTGATTTATCAATGGTGGAGGAAAATCTAGATTTGTATCCGTCTGATCGAAATTTCTTAATTATTTGTTAGGTTATTGAGCAAAATAACTGTTAAACATTAGTAAAGTACTATTTATTTTGTTTTATTATTTTACATTTTAAGGAATTTTATTTCACAAGATGGCGGGCTCGCGTTCGGGCTAGGTGTTCATATTTATATAATAAAGGTATGTTTTATATATCACAGGTACCTTCAATAATACATAATATATATGGTTAGTGTTTCAGAATGTTATTTTAATTTAATATGTATTAAATAATTAAATTAGTGCTCGTTATTCAAGGAAAATCTAGAGGATTTGTATGTCTTCGAATTTCATAAGTAATCTAAAAGGTCTGAATGTGTGTCAAGAAGTCTTAGAGTATTAGAAGTTAAAGTCTATAAGAAATATCTGAATGAAAAACGTGGGTTTAGTGAAATGATCTCCGAATCTAATCCAAAGTGCAAGCCTGACTGACATAAGTGAGATTAATAAAAAATGCAAGTTAATCTCCTAAAAGTCGAGTGAGCCGTTTTGGTGCCCTTATAGCTAAATAATAAATAATTCTATTTGTAGTTGCAAATAATAAATATCTTGATTTTCAACAGTTAAACATACTATATTTAAACAAAATTTATGACATTTATAAGCAAATGTAAATATGTTATATAATCATTTCCTTCATCAATCTATAGTAATAATTATTGTAAAACCCATCAAAATACGAAGTAAATTAAAGAAAAAAAATCGTTAATTTAGCACAAATTAACGATTAAAAATTGCTAAATCACAGGCAAGCAATAATTTTTTTTATGCATAATGCAAATATATTTGAGGAAAAAAGCTTACAAAATGTATTGATTCATCTGTAGATGATTGAAGCTTAAAGCTAATCAACAAATGCTTTTAGGTTAGCACAAACGATATTATATAAATTAACTTCATTTATATCCTTTACAATAAAACTCAAAACTTATGCACACTTTTAACTTTTTACACAAGGTAGAAAAAGTACTAGAAGACCACTCTACTATGTTTCGTTTTGCACTATGAAGATTTCAATACACTTTTGCAATAAATCACAGAATTAAATAAAACGCCAATATTTTGGTTACAAAATAATTATATTAACTTTTTAACACATAATAAAAAATTGATTTCAGACTGATATATGAATTAGGCATATACATTAATACTATAAGTATTAGGCGCACCATTCATTTTAATTCCAAATTAACTGAGGTAAGCCTAAACTATCATTTTTTGTCAACGGAGCAGAGTGTGTGTGAATAGCGAATAGACAGATAACATGAAGTGTTTAATCTTGTTTAAACCGAGGTGTCCCTACGTGAGTTTCTGTATCCGGTAACACTATTGGGGCTAGTAATACATTGATTTACGGGACTTACTGTGCTCTACGCCGAATTCGCAAAATACCCTTTGATTATAATACATGAGATTAGCCAGATATTCAAGAAGGGTAAGAAAAATAACGTGTATTAAATTGGTTTGACATACGAAATCTAATTCTAAAACAACCAATTTAAAAAAAATAACATTCCATCTCAAGGAAAGGCGGGGTTGGCAATACTTTTACATTAAAATACATTAAGTTTATTCATTAAAGAAGATGACAATATTTCCTTACGTTTTTATATTTTCAATCTAAAGGATAAAGAAATTAGTTCACTTTACACGTAAATTTTAGAATACTCATCAATTTCTATCCACACCATAACAAAATTTTAATGCATATTTTTAATAAAATTCTCATTTTTTATCAAAATATTTTATATATTAGATTATTTGATATATACTTATTAAATAATCATACTTTAAGATATATTATAATATGATTAAAATGTTAATTAGTATTTTAAGTCAAGTGATGAAGCTTTGGCGTTCAAAATTCTCGAGCCTTTGTAATTATAGTTAATAGGCCAACCAAAATAAAAGTGAAATTATATAATTGCCTTAAATGAGATATTATAGCTTTACAACATAATGATATATTAATTAATAATAAATACAAAAATAGAGTAGTAAATCTAATATTATATACTGTAGGAGGAAGAGTAGATAGAATTAAGTGATAAGGTGATTGGAACATGTCCCCCAAATTAATAATAATAATAATAATTAATTAAATTAAATAATAATGTAAATTATATTAATTAATTATAATTAATTAATATATTTTTAATTATTATATAACATAATTAGTAATAATAATTAATATTTTAAATATAAGTCCTAACCTCACAGGTATTACACTATTCTAGGAGAGGACTGAAAGAAGTGGTAAAATATAAGTTTCAAAATTAAAAGAATGATGAAAGCTAGAGTCGTTGTCATAAGAAGGTCATTAGAGAAAAATACAAAATGAGTATGGAATAAATAGAAAAGAACCTTGAGGAACACTACTTCTGAAACATTTAAAACAATCGTGATCGTCAACAACATTTGTGGGAGAGAGTGAACAACTGGAATCTAGAATTGGTTCGAGGTGTCGAGGGAGTCATCCCTCTTAATTGTAATGTACAGGGTGTAAACGTTGCCATAAAATCTGGCAACCAAGTCATAAAATACCTCAATAAAAATGATTCCCCACTAGAACTTGTGTACAGTAAATATATTTATCATCATGGTACACGAATCTTTCTCTTCACTCAAATGGCATGATGTAGATATCCATAGTGGTCTACTCATGTACGCTCAAGGTCCCCTGTCCTTTTTACATCCAACCAATAGCGATTTAGTAATCCTCATTGTCCTTGTATCTCAGCCACTTCATTTTTCCTTTTAATTATTGCTCACCGTATATTTAATATTTCCTGGTCGTAGACTCTACCCAATCTCCTGTCAGTCTCTCAAATTCCGTATTATCTATCCCCAGGAAATATATCCGATATTATTTTATAACATCGGCAGACACTTGTCTCTCCTAGCTGTTATTTCTCACCCATAGAATTTCTCATATTCTAAGACTTGCACACCCGCAGGACTAGCTTTCTCATTCTTTACAACAGTTTATATGGCGTATACTTTCAATTCTACAGGACCGTTTTTTTAATATTATCTTTTCTCCAAACCTCGACTCCTTTTACACGAGTATCCCTTGCTCTTACAATTGACTTCTTTCTATCTAATCCTAATTATTCTTACAACTCTCTGTATCACGATTCATCTTTCATCACGAGAAATCTTTTAAATTTCACCGTAATTCTATGAAAGGGGTAGATGCTACAGTATAGGACACGCTTCCTTGCTCGATATTATCTTTCCAGTTATTATCTGAACAATCTTCCAATGCTCTCGAGCTGCCACCCTGCGGCTCTCGCACACTCTTAATTTTTTTCATTAAACGCCCTTCCGATTCATATTGACCATGAAGAGTTTGATTATACCTTAGACGAGTCAAGGTAAAAGCACATCCTATCTTGATGCCGCGTGCCACTCGCTGTCTAATAAATTAATAATTAAACTTCATGTGATCACTCTCTATTCATGAATCCCGGCGATTGTATATATACATGGCTCTACTACCGAACTTCTATTTACATATGGTCGGCTGTCATATTATATGTCTATGTGAGGCGTTATGATTCACATTCAGTAAAAGGTCTCTTACACCAACACCACATTTTCAATGACTCTTAGCGTTTAAAACACTCTTGCTCTACTGATGCAGTTACTCCTCATATTTTTATTTCCTTGTCTTTAATCAATTATCGCCGTGTATGCAATCATATTGCTTACTTAGAACTCCTTATATTATTACAATTTATGTTCCTAGTGTCTTTCTTCCGGGGAACATTTCTCGTTATTCAATTAGTTTGTTTCACTGTTAAAGTAGATATTAATCTTCTACTACTTATCCTCTATCGCACTTCTGATAACAGCACACATCTCATTTCAATTTGCATGCGTCAATATTCAGTGCCATTGCTAGTCTCACTGCTCTCGGATGCCAACTTCTGTTCGACTAGGAATCCATGAATATATATTATCCTCTCCTGTATCAAGACACATCTACATTAAATAGATTCTCTCCTTATTATTTATTCTGTAGTTTTCGCCTATCATATCTCCTCCCTAGTATTATCACTATTTATCTGTGGTATTGGGTACTATTCCCTCGGAACTAAACCCTCCAAAAAGCTTGTATAAATTCCTAACTATTTCCATTGCCCATGGTCTCTCCAATATCACTCCATTTTCCTGCTGGATCTCCTCGATTTTGAATTGACCTTTAGTGATTTATAGTTCAATCATTTTTTCCTACGCTGTCAAGAATGCTTTACCATATCTACCTTGTCTTCACTGTTCTATAAATTTCACCTTATATTTACTTCTCGTCAGCATTATCTCTAAAATTTATTAGATAGCCTTTTTTGAACAATCTCACTCTCTACAGAATACCTATGTCCTATTTTTCATTATGCACCTGGTTCGCAAATACCCCACACATATTTTCTATCTTATCGACCTCTTCGTATGACTTGCTCCTCAATAGTAAGCTTGGTATTATATCTCTGAAGGTGATTCCTCTTGTCTTACTCTGTATGCTTTCCGCTGTCACTATTTTACAAGGATTTCTATCATCTCTAGTACGATTAACCTCACGAACAAGATTTATATGTACACCTATTTCTTTGAAATTATAGATTCCTATGTGCTCATATTCCCCTTGGTACATTTCATTCTGACTTCTACACCACGTTTCTGCGGACCTTCGTTCCCTCAGGAAGATGCTCCAATATTCTGCCGGAATGTCAAGTGTCCAATTTACATTCTTTTCCTCTCTTCCCCAAACATCTGGGGTTTCTTGTCTCATCTTAACCTCTTTTCCATCTCCTCACTCGCTCTGTCCTCCTTATTTTTATGTCCAATTCTTATCATGTTCGCGCATATGGCTAGTTATATTTGTTCTCAGAATTGAACACATCGGTCTCTCTATTAAAACTTCATCATAAAATGTTTCATTTTCTTCCTGTGTTTAAATCCTAACATTCCTAACTCACAATCTCTCTCTCTTGTCGTATATACTTGTTAGGCACGTGTCTGAGAGTTAGTGTAAGCAATCAATCATCTGGTTTGTCCTATTTGAGAGCTCCGGAGACCTCAAAATCTGGTGCTGTCAGTCGTGTGGAACATATCTCATACTCCTACCCAACGTGTGTGTGTCTATGTCTAAGTGCAACTTCTCTCCAAACGATAACTATATCTTTTTCGCACGTATACTACGCTTGAGACAGACCCCATATTCCCTATATCACTCTATGATCTAGTTCTGTAGATCCTTGAGTGCATGTATCAAGACTGTTAGATATATACACTCTCAATGACATATAACTTGCAAGCGCTAGAGGCGTTAAATTCGGATATGTCCTAGTCCATAATACCCTGACAACTCTTCTTCCAGTCTTGAAACAATCTCTCTCGAGAGCCGTCCTCCATTCTAAACCCAAGCATATACTACCATTTTCACGGGTTCCTTGTAACAGCCGTGTTATAACTCACCATTCCTAAGGCCACCATACTAAAACTTATATGATATTTATAACATCAACACATACTTTATTTATGCATCTGATATAATTCTCTTTCATTCCTAACTACCCTTCATCCAATTTTAAACATCCAATACAGACGTACTTCAAAAGACTATGTTAGACTGATGTCTGTAGCAGACCATATTTACACATAAATGTCGAAATCAGATACTTTTGCACTTTGATACACGTAATCTTGATATCTTCACCAACTGCATGCATTAGAGAGTATTATACCTTATGGAATAGAAATACTCTTTGGAGTTGGAAAAAGAAAGGATGGGAATAGAAGCCTACAATAACAACTCTCCTTAAATCCACAGTGAGAAATTTCCAATCATCTATTTATCTAACATTCTCTTATTTTCTCCCGACTGACCTACCAAAACAACCTGTTAATAATACCACATCCTTATATTCTCATGTGATCAACTCCCTACCACCTGCATATCCTATAGGTGAACTAGAGCTCTTATGGAACGAGTAAGTTCTCAATCTGAGGCTTCCTAACTTCATGCTTCAACATTAAAGCCCTTTGTCAGAAATTCCGAAAGCCTGCCGGTTATCATATATATATTTTACTGCGTATATTTTTTTTTTAAAAAATCTTTTTTTTTAACTTTAGGGCTTCTTATTAATATCTCGAAAATATTTTTAATTTATTATCTATTTCGAGCTCACATATTATATTTCTATATATAATATATGTATTTGTATTTGGATTAATTTGTTTTTCGTTTGCATTTGGTTGAATAAGGCCTTCACATTTATAAAGGGTGATATCTAACATTCACTCATCTCAGAGAATTGTATTGCCGCCTCACCCCCTATAGGCATATGATAGTAAAACAGAAGGTAGGGAGTAGTTCTCTCAGGTGTATTGATTATGACACCTCAAGTTATCCACTTTTATGTCATTCTCATTAATATATTAATAATATATATTTATATATACTATTTATTATATATATAATATACTATTATTATATATTATAATTAGTATAAATATATATATATATTATTATAATATATACTTATATATGTTATATATAATATATTATATTATAATATGAATATAGATATTAATATATATATATATATTTTTATATATATATATATATAATATAAATATATATTACAATAATAGTTATATTATTAATAATAAATTCCTATAGTAATTTATATATATTATTATATAATATAGATATTATATATAATATTAGTATTTTTATAATTATAGTTATATAAATATTATATATAGAATATATATTATTATAGAATTAATTAATAATATATTAATATTATATATATATATATATATATAGCAACGGAATAGGTTTATAAAGAGTGAGTTTTAGAGGATATTGTCGAATAGAGCAGTATTGCATAGAGCTTAATGTCATGTTAAGTTGATATGTATGTTAGCTATTATTTATTAATGATATGTTTACGAGGCAATCACTTAGTCAAAATATTTGATATATAATGCTACAAAATAATGATAAAACAGAATATGGAATGACTAAACTGGTTTCTTCAGGCATCGAAATATGAAATAGCTAGTGTTTAGTTAACTGCGTGAAAGAAATTAATATAAAGTGGCACTATTTCGCCATTATTAGAGGTGGTATATTCGTAGAAAGAATAGTCATAGTATTTTGATCTGTAGATTTTGAGTGAGCGGGCTCCTAGAAGAGCTGAACGCATCCGAAACGTTATAAATTCACGGTAATTTATTGTAGATATGGTGAAATCTGTAGACAGCATAGCTTAGGTCAGTCTGCTCAGTAAGGAAAGACAGAAGCGAAACATGGACTGCACCCCCAAAAAATAACTTAATACATTACTATAGCACTCGCTAGATTAACGTGAGATATTTGAAAGTATATAATATAATCAGACAGAAGCATTATTGTGCCACCGACAGCACCAGAGATGCAACTCGCTGGTCCACAGAACGAGCAGGTCATCGTGTGGGGGCCAAATAGGGATGCGGCACCACCAGTCGTTGGCAATATTTTGGACAACATGTTAAGGCACTTGCAACCAAGCCACTACAAGAGTTGGCAAAACGGGAACAAGGAGCCCGGGGAAAAACATAGGTCATAGTGTTCCGATCACGGGTCAAGTCATGTAATTTACCAAATCTTCGCCTGACTAAGTGTGTACAATGCTGTTGATAAAATATTTAACAGTGCTCTAGAGTAGTACCTATTCATCAGATATCGGGAGGCCCGCTATGTAGAGGTGCCACAGCAATCAACAGAAAGCTTTGGATCTTAGTTGCTTGAATAAATTTATTTTGTATGATCTTATTTTATGAGCTGTTGCAAGTACGCCTGAAGGTGATTTAGAAGGCGAGTGATGTGGAATGAATAATAAATGAATAATAAGTATGAATTATCGTATTTTAGTAATATATATATTTTATATAATAAGAGATAAAGATTATTAATATTAATTAATAGGTAGATAGTTATAGTTAATACTATAGATTACATGCATTAATGTACAATAGATTATATGAGTAATATATAATATATTATTATATATAGATAAGAGGTCAATATAGTAGATAATATATTAAGTTATAGGTGTGTTAAATAGATATTATGCAAGTACGAATCTAATGGTACCTCACTAATGGGCTGTATAGTATGAGTGTCAATGTCACTTGCCTAGGTACCTATATATATATTCTGGCACCGTCCCCAGTCTTGCGACAGTCGGGAAGGCCGTCTCGTGAACCAACAGGCTGGGAAAGAAAGAACACAAACTCGCAGAATGCCAGCAGACAGGAAAGTGTAGATTTTGAAGAGATAAGCTATGAATAACTTTCCGTGCCAAGCTGTAAACAATCAGTTGTTGAACCTGCGGAGGAGTAAGGGAGAACTGATATTGAATGGGCAGGAGAGTTAAGAGTGTTAAGTGTCAACCACCTCGCTCCTAGTGAAGGATTTACTACCTGATATGCTATCTTGGTAAATATGTATTGAGAAATTTATGGGTATACGACATTTTTCGTGAAATTTGAACATGACTATAATATTATTTATTGGATTACAAGGAGTGTAAATATTCTGTATAAAAACATTTCAAGAAGGCGCGAGCAACAAAATGTGATATTATAGATTATCCCTGTTAAGGGGTAAGATAAATAGAATATAGTGTGAATCATATAATGGTAATGATGGTCGAAGTTAATAAAAAATAAAAATGTATTTATAAAGCTTAGGAAAATTTTTTAATTTACGAGTTCTAATTTTGAATTACAATAACGAAAATTAAATATGGTGTGGGAATATTATGGATTAATAATGATATATGATAGTATATATATAATATACTGCATTATTATATATATTAATATTATAATATATAATATGTATAATATATATATATTAGTATATATATATAATATTATAGAATATATATATGTTATAGTTTAATATATATATATAATGACGTATATAGTATATATATATTATAATATATAAATATAATCATATAATATATAATATATAATATGTAATATATAATTATATATTATATTAAAATAGTAGTATGATATATTAATATATTATATATATAATTATATATATGAAATGATATGATAATATAGCTTAATTTATATATTATAATTAGTTAAGTTATTTGGAATTATAGGATGGAATTACATGATAAAGAAATAACGCTCAGGGTGGAAAAGATTTGTTGTTAAAAGTTCAAAGAAGATTGGATGTTTCGTCTAGTGGTCAGAACAAATGAAGGATTGTCTTATGCCTTAATTGTCTTATAAGGGCGACAGTGCTAGCAACTTCGGTCCTTTTCTATTTGCTTGAATTCTACTCTTGGACCAGTCTTTGGAGAAATCTTATGCGGTCAACTAGAAGCAATAACAATCCTCCGGTAAAGTAGACTCAAGGATGGAGAATCGAGAAGTTTTTGTGAATGTGGAATAATGCGCAAGGAATGAAATGCTAGTTCTTATACTGAAAGAGAGCGTGTAGAAAAGAACTAACTTCATAGTGAAGTAATTTAACTTGAGGACGTCTCCCATGATATGTAACCGCTGTTTATACACATCCCTTCTGAGGTACTCCGAGATTAGGCTTAGTCTGTCATGCATCTCCGTGGCGTAAGTAGATGTGATATTATAATATTCTGATGTTCATTTGTGGTAGTAAAGTTAAATAGTGATTTTATACAAAACATTGGAAAGGAAACAGTAAGAGAGATAGAAAGGAGCGAGAAAGGTGGTGAAAGCAGTCGCTCGCAGGAGAGAAGAGAGAATATAAGAAGGGAATGTCCCTAAAAGTGAAATCGAAGATGAGGAGAAATAAACTCGTACAATCTCAAGGAGAAATCTTGGATTCAGGAAATCATGAAAATAGTTAGCTTAATGGACAGTGAATCAAGCTTCAAGAGTATGACGACATGGGACTTACTTTGATAAATTGGGAATGTGAGAGGTGTATGTGTGTGTATCAGCTTTTAAATTGTTTTAAATTTTGAGATTATAAATAGAAGACTGTATGCAAATGTGATTGAAGTAATAATGTTGATATAACAGAAGTGAGATTGCTGAAATCACCGCTATATATGTGGGGAGAAGCAATCGAGAAAAGTCCTGGAATTGATCGTGAGGTGTGGTTCCTATCCCAAAGATAGAGTTCATTGTGAGCGAAGTATTAGATGTAGTACAAAAAGAAAGTCGTGGCACGTATTATTGCAGCTATTGCCAGTATGTATGAATACAGTAATGGTGGGATTGGTAGGTGAGCGAGAGATTATATGATTGCGACTTCTTGTTATGGATGCAAAGGGGAATCATCTAGTCCACGGGGGTAAAGAAGAGAAATGGTAAAATTAGATAATGGAGGTGTGTAAATAAGTATGAGTGAGTCTGGGGGTCATACAAGGTGGGTTGACTCTCGAGATGGCTGCTTGTTGATATGGAAGATCAATTCAATTATGAGTGTGTTGTGTATGCATTTCCGCAGGTAGTGTTATCAAGTTGTGAGTGAGAGTGGGGTTTGTATCAACGACGGTGATATTAGTGATAGCACAGTAGAGGAAATGAGATGTGTGTAGAGACTACGCGTATGCTCGTGATATGATAGAAAGTGACAGAGCTGATAATGGGAGTGGGGCAGAGGCAGAATGAAAGGGGCAGATAGCGGGAAAAGCCTTAACAGAGTTAAGGTAGGAATATTGAGAGTGAGTCAAAAATGGTATAGTTAGATGGTCCCACCGTATTGAACCTCATTAGGGGATATTAATCAACATGGAGTAAATCGCCTACAAGCGCTATTAGCCATGACACTATATTATATGAATAAATAATGTTATATTTCATATAGTAATGTCACTGATAGTGATAGTGATAACAGTGTCAGTTATTAATTCGCACCTCACAATATAGTGAATAGTGAAATAACTTAGTCATATCCATTATATATAAAATAAATTGTAATAGATGTAAATAATGGACACCATCCGGATGATGGTAATAAGTGTGATATAGTGTGGTAGATTTCTGTCGGGGATCACGAGGGCTTACTAACTGTATTAGTATAGTAGTTGTTACGGATTGTTCTTATGGCTCCACCTCCTCTCTAGGTAATTTATCTTATGTACAGATTGCGCACCGGAGTCAAGCTCTCCGCCGAAGTGCCTGGGGTAGAGTCAGCTCTCCGCCAGACTATCAATGACGCAGGCCACCGCGGCTCCCCCATGGTCTCGCAAAAAGCTTAAAAAGAGATAAGGGAAAAGATCGGGTGGGAGAATGTGAGCTATTCTCCCCTTGGGGGACTTAGCGGTCGTCCATCTAATGCTCAGACGTTATAAAACTGAGTACTTACCTCCCTACCGTGATTACGAGAAGGCTCTGCCCGTATAATATAATAGATGAGTATAAATATATGATATATGCGTGTAATAAGTGTTGATGGTGATGTTAGGAATATATCTATTGTAAAAAAAAAAAAAGAATAAAAAGAAAAAAGTTAAGGGAGAAATCAATCAGTATGAAAATTTTTCGTGAGTTTATGTACAAGTTAAAAGTAGTATCGCACTCTATTGTTGTCTGTAAGTGAAGCGGCTATGAATTAAATAATAATCGTGGATGAAGATAATTTATTGTTAATAATAACGTATGAAAAGATAACACCTATATGATATAGCTTACGTTTGATAAGATGAGTCTAAATAGCCTCTCAACGAAGTCGAATAAGGTTATTGTCTGATTGAATGTTTGCAAAAGGATTAGTAGATAGGTTAATAGTGTGATTAGCTGACGGTTTATGCGATTGATTGACGTGCACGAGAAAACACCTTACAGGAAAGAGCCTGTGCTAGAGTCCTGGGAATGCACCATTCAGGCCGATAGGTGTGGCAACTTTAGGCACCATTAGCTACTATATATGATATGAATGAATGATATATTATGAATACGATTATAATATGATATATATATATAAGAGTAATAGAGAGAGAGAATATAATATTAAGATATATATGATAAAAGATGTAAGTTATTATATCTATAAGTGGGTAGGGAAGTATAGTTGATGACAAAGAGTGATGGAAAAAGTGTGAAGAGATATAAGAACGTAGTGATACGTTAGACGTTTGAGGTGTATCAGTATATATATATTCAATATATTATATAATATATTATATATAGTGAAGGAAAGGGGAGGGATTATAATTGATATAGAGAATATAAATGAAAGGGGTGAATAAATATTGAGGGGTAGGTATCTATATGGGAAAGGTAATATATATATATGGGAAAAGTGCAGATTTTGATCAGTTGCCTAAATATGTTATATAGGGACGAAATAAGGTATAATATATAGTATTATTATTGCATTTCGTGAGTGTCTTCTGTTGCTATTTTAACTGAACATTCCATGTATTTCATTTGGTTGTGTGTCACAACCGCGGATATCAGGTCGAGTAGAACGAAGTAAACGAACTGATGGAAAATCTCCATTAGATGTAGTTAGGGAATTAGACGAAGAGCTGATTGTTTAGCCAAATTAGGACACTGATTAAGTTGGTGGACAAACCTAGATACTGGCTCGTGAAAAAAGATTTTGAAGTTTTATGCTCCATTCCTCTCTCT